>LBNU01028931.1:17858-28114 GCA_014162995.1 Artemisia annua
GGAAGCTTGTCCACTTTCTTCGCAAAACATTGAAGCGCGCCTACGCGCTTCATGAACGTTATCCACCCGTTTAACCACGTAGTGCGATAAAACGCACGGAAAAGGTGGAGGGTGGGAGGAATTGCCAATAAACGACAGTTCACCTCAAAATTGGATATTTTCCCAGCGCCTAAGGGGTGCAACTGGGAAATAGGAATGCTATAGTATACAAGGATATCCCTCAGGAATACGGTGATGGGCACGCGATAATTCGCCCATTCGAAAAATCGCGTGTATACACCCACCTTCCCTATGGGATAATCCTCTATGGGATCCTCTGAATCCGGTACCACCGGATTCAGATCCAAGGGTATATAGTAGTCCGTGGAGAACTGTTAAAGTTCTTCCTCGGATATATTAGAGTGGCACTCTCTCAACTGAATAACCATTTTTCAAACGTGGGCGCAGGTTACCTTGGTTTAGAAAATGAGGGTTGCGGCGGAACGAAGGTATTTTTTGGAGAGAAACTCGCACTTTTTTCACTGTGAAAAACACGGTAAAAATGAAGTGGTATTTATATGTTTCTCACTCACCACCGATGACTGACACGTGGATCCCACTAACTCAGAATATGTGGCTGGGGTTTGAAACGGCACGGGACACGTGGATAGCGTTTCCGTTTCCCGAGGTGAATGATTTAAACTCTTTTATCTAGATTCATTGCACATCCCTTTTGGCGGCAAACGACTTGAATTCTTCCCGCGCACGCGTTGGGAATAATTTGGGCATTGTTAAGTCTAGCATCCGCACCCTTTGTCGTGCGCACACTAGACTGGGGGGACATGATGACGTATAGTCTACACCGGGTCACGGACCCGATTAGTAAACAATACTAATATTTAAGCCCGCTACGCGTGGCCCAGATTCATGACAGTTGGAATACCAACTGAATGGCTTCGGCCCATAAGGCCCAAGTCCAAAACATATTTATAGAACGGATAAAGGGATATCTTCTAAACAAGGAAGATATTCACTAGCAATATCCGATATCGGCAGATACGCCGTAGAGTAAGGAACAAGTAACCTTATCGGTTACATGCCTATAAATAGAGGGAACCCTAACCCTCGCAAAGGTACGTTTCACAAAGCGATCCTAACTCTTCTCACAAACCTAAAACTACGATTACTTACTCTCACGCCGGAGGATAATCGGGGGAGACAATCCCTCGATAAGCCTAACGGTGTTTGTTTCTTTCTTAGTGCGCAGGTCTCAAGCAATATCAAGCAATTGATACTAAGGAAGGAACCCAAACAAGGAACGCCCAACTTTTGTATCAACAATATTACTGTACCATTTATTTTTTACACCACGACACCACGTATTGTCACTCTCTCTCTCTCTCACGATCTACCGAAGAAATCAAAGCATATGTTCAAAAACAATGTGACGAAGATGACGCCGCTCGCCAAGAAGCTAATATCGGCGTAACCAAGCTGTTTTCTTTTTATAATCTTTTTTTATAATCTCCATCTCCAGCACTAGCTCCAGCACCATCTCCAGTTCCAGCAACAGTTACTTTCGCCAAAAATACCTATTAAAATAAAAATAGATATTACAATAGAAATTTAAAAAACAATACAAAAACAAATTACTCCTATTTATTTTTTAAATGCATCCATACAAATTTAGAATTCATTTGTTGTTCTATTTTTTCCACATTTCTAAACAAATCATTATGCTTCTCGTAATCAAAACCAGATTCTTGTTTCAAATAAACGTCGATCAAAGCACGTTTCTCTTGTGAAATGCCACTGCATTCAGTGCTTTCCTCAGATCATCTTTAGCTATGCTTGCATTATCAAATTCTACGGCTAAGTTCATAAGAGCTTGCTGACGAACTTTATCCTCATCGATTTGTTTCTAAACCATAGCTTTGATTTCATCAACGTTGTGTGAAAGCGAACAAACCATTAAAAGAAATTGATGAAAGTGTATAATGAAAACCAAAACCCTTAGAATGTTTCAATCTAAAAAATTAATGAAAGTGTATAATTTCATGTGTGGTTTCAATCTGAAAACCAAAACCCTGCTTATTAGCAGAATCAAGGGTCATTGTTATTTCTCAAATAGTGAAAACAACAAACCAAAATCATGGAATATTTCATTAGGAGGAGAACAAAGTATCGAATCTGTATTTGGCGATGTTAAAAATCAACATGATGATGTCAACAAGTCTTGGGATTTTTAATTTGGCTGGAGGTGGAAATTAATGCTGATAATCATGGGGTTTTCGCCATGTCTTCGGTCTGAGATGAGAAAAAGTAGTAACCTTTGAGGAAGAAGGAAAATAGATTATTGGATTAAATCTTTATCTCGTATACTTAATGGTTGATTGTTACAATTATAGTATAGTGATTTTTCCGAAGAAATACTCGTGAAAGTATTTCCCCGGGTCGTGTCCCAGCGAAGGCGTGAATGGAATTGTGATTCCGATGTGTGATTCGTGTAGTGAATGGGGATAAAAGTGATAATATGATAGTGATTATAACTACGAAAATTGAATAAATCATACAAAACGATAACGCAAAAGATTATTACGATAAAACATACTTTAATCTAAGAAACGCATGAAACAGTTAAAAATAACGTACGTGCGCAAATTAAAAAGTGAATCTAAGGCAATTCTAAACCTACGGGCATGAAAATGATTTTTTTACATTGTGAACGATAAAAGAAAATTTTTAAGAAAAAGAAAAATATATATTTTGAGTTTTTATTTATTTATTAAGTTTTAAAAACTAAAATAAGTAAACAAATTGTAGAAAAATAGCAATAGAAAAATATGAAAATTTTCCTAAAAATCTATTAAGTATGCAGATTTATGAAACATTTGTAAAAAGTTTGAAAAGCTCTTTTAGAAAAGCTAGAATTAGGCTTATCAGTGTATATAAGCTAAAGAGGATAAAGCTAATAAAAGAAATACAGAGGGAAAGCAAGTAAGCAACATAAAGGGAGAGCAGTTGGTAGTTTGTGTGTGTGATGAGACTATGTACAGGTAACAGGTAACAGGTCACAGGTCACAGGTTCAAATCCTTGGGAACCTTTTAGCCAAACATTTTTATTTTTGGATTTTTCTTTTAGCAACTAGAAAGTACTTATGAAAACTTGAACTTTTTATAAAAGCAAAACTTGTGAAAAGCTAAAATTAGCTCAGAACAAACTCAAATTGAAAACAGATTTGGACAGATGAATTAAAGAGTAAAATGCAAATGAGAGAATGCTAAAGCAAAGAAACCAATAAGCTTGCTAATGAACTAATAAGCTGGAATTGAGTGCCAACAGGCTAGAACTAATCAAATCTCCTAAAATCCAACAAGAAACAAGTCACAAACTCAGAAATGCATAAAGGAAATCAAACACGCTAGGCTGACAAGAGCTAAAACCAAACAAACCTACACTGCCTACTTTAAGCCACTTAAAAGCTATACCTAAGCTAAAACCACACCACCAAGAAGCCAAAACAAGAACATGATACTGCAAACTTCTAAAATACCAGAAATCAAGCAATAACATCAAATAGATCAGCAGATAATTGGCCATTAAAAAGCTGAAAAACACATTATCTGTTGGAGCAGGGCATGCAAATGACCAAACACCCAATTTGCAGATCAGATTTAACCTAGTAAATAAATTTGAAAATTGTGATTTTCTTTTTGATTATGGTTCACAGGCAACAAATGAACATAGAAATGCAATTAACATCTATTTTTAATCTATATTAAAGCCTACAGGTTACTTAGAAAGTTGTCCTATTTCTTTGAACTTGATATTTTTGACTTTTCATTATTCATGAAACTTTGACTTTTGTTAATTTTGATCTGTTCTAATTAACTAAATATGAAGTTTTAAGCTATTATGAAACTAGATTAAGCTAAACAAACAACTATTATAACTAAATTGATTATTGTACTACCCTAGTGTTCTAACAGTATGCAAAGATTAAGATTGAAAAGAGAATTTGACTATACTGTGAAAAAGAGATGAAAATTATGCAGTAACTAACATATATGCACCTAGTGTGATGTGTTTAAACTAAAATTACCATAACTAAACAACTTGAATGCAGAAATGAGGCTTGATCCAAACACTCTCTATAACTCCTAATCATGAACTTTAATGAAGCAAGTATGAGATTTGGTCCATGAAACTATCATCTAAGCTTGTGTTATAATCAAATGAGCTGAACTAAGCCTATAAACACAGAGATCCACTACAATTCTCACAAAATCACAGCAATGCTAGAATGGAAAGATTCAAATGAGCACATAAACAAATATGATGAAACTAGTAACAATTAAGGTATAACTAATCAAATAAGCTCTAACATGCATAAAACAAACTAATGGAACAGTAACAACTAATAAGAGCATATCTACGCTATTCAAATCATAAGATGCATTCTAAAGTGAAAATGGAAAGTGAGAACTTACAAGATTAGGACCCTAACTGAAATAGGGGGAAACACCAACCCAAGCCTATCTTTAGATAGGCTTCAAAACACTTCTGCAACCAAATAACACCCTCTGATTACCCCATTTTCTCCACTATTTCTTCTGTTTGACTATCGTTGACTATTTGGAAAATATTGCTCAAAATCAGAATTTAAACCATAAAAGCTTGCAAAAAACTATGAATAAGCTTCTATGAGCTTGTGAGAACAGAACTTAAAGCTTATTAAATACTTGAGAACATTTAAAAACTTAAAGAGTAAATTGAGACATGAATTTAAAGCTGAAAATTGCATTAGTAAACTGAGTTACAAAAACGTTTACAAAATGGATGATTGACTTTAAAAGCTGATACAATTAGGCTAAAAAACTAAAGCTAAATCTACATTACTTATACTACTCCTACACTAGACCTAAAATTCTAACCAAAACAACTTGTATGTGAGGAGTGCCTTTTATAAGCCAGCTGAGGTGAGGAGCATCTTCAGAAGGTCCTAGAACTTCTATTCTCATCCCTTGGATCATTTCCAACATCATCTAATCATTTCTTACCCCTTGGATTGGATTGTGACCTATTTCGACCAATCAGAAAGCATTAAATCGCCAGCTGTCATTCCTTATGCGTCATAGCCTCTGACACGTTGGAAGATTCCAAGTACTAAGCGAATTTGGAGGGGTATGTAGGGTATTTCCGGTGGGAAAGGTTTGGGGAAGAAGGGGAAAACGGAGGTAATTTTGGATTTTGTTTATATTATTTCAAAAGGGTTGACCGGGTTAGGGATTTTGACCTTCGGGTTATTTAGTAGACATGGGTCACGGTTTAGGAAATGGAGCAGGCTAGAAGGTGGTGGTGTTGGGCCTTTGAATTTTTTGGCTTGAATTGTTATAAGGATTGGATTGGATAATATATTGGATCCAGTATCTAAGGTTTTGGTTTCTAGTGTAGGTTATAAAAGGACCAAATTTGTAAACTTGCAAACTTCAAGGACCAATACTGCCATTCTTTGAAAAATATTCCCAAGTTCTGAATTTGACAAGTTATGATTCTTTAAGGTTGATTTTTGACTTTTTAGCTTAATTGTTTCCCCGGCCTCGGCTTTTAAACGCTCTTTCCAAAATCCCATGCTCGTTTTGTTGCTTTTGTCTCGTTTTCGTCCAATTTTCACATATCCGTACCTGCACAGTCAAAAACACAAAAACAACATCTATTTGGCATTTATGGTCGGGTTTTTGGTCGTTGTGGTCCGTAATTTAGGTATAAAGGTATGTGTAAAATAACACATACCAATGGTATACATTTTTTTTAACTTGTTAGCCTAATAAGATTAATGTCATAGACGAGTACTAGGTTAATTTGTGCGATGTTGGTATTTAGAGTGATTAGATGCGGACCAACCATGTTTAACACAACAAAACATTATCCGTAGACCTTAATACTATGCTCAACATTTTGTTAACCTAAGATTAATGTCATATACTTGTACTAGGAGTGATTTTCCGTAACTTAGTTTAGCTTTAATTTATCTGTGGATGGACCTTGTTAAACAAAACGAAAGATTATTTGTCCCACATTGGTATAGCCGTATAGGTGAGGAATTTGAGCGTTAAAAGATGTTAGCCTAACTTTACTGTGATAGATTAGTATTAGGAGCGATTTACCTTAGTGTAGTTTAGGTTTAATTTGTGCGATGTTGGTATGTAGAATGATTGGCTGTGGACCTTGTTTAACAAACAAAATATTATTCGTCTGATGTTGGCATCGAATAAGAAATTTTAGCTCAAGTCTAAAGTAGTGGGTTAACTAATACCCTTCCACCATGTTTTTTAGTTGAAACCTCGGCTAGTCCATTGCTTTCAGCTTTTACTATTCAGGTGTTAGAAGTTGCCAAGCCAACTTCTTGAAAAGGGAGGGCTTTATTTGGTTTGAGTTTGTGTGACGGTGGGTTCAAAGTTTCAAACCCCGTGGATTAGTCAAACCATGGTTAACATAAAAATGCTCGATTAAACAACATCGTCCAATCATTTGTAAAAGATTATTCTTTTTTGAACTCCAAACAAGTCTTGACAATCTAATAGCTTCACGAAGGCAATTTCGTCTAATACTGTAAAAGATTATCCTTTTATTAAATTTTAATCTGTAAAAATATGAAGTAAGGATAAAAATGAATAACACAAGTGTGAATGGGTCTTTCTGAAAGCATTCCCTTTACCCTTGGGTAGGGGTGTGACCGTCTACATCTCATCTCCCCCATACCTCGCTCTGGCGGGATTGGGTATTGTTGTTGCTGTTGTACAAGTGTGCACGAGTGAATGTAAAAGAGTGATGGTGTTGTATAACCTGTTTGATAAAAGACGGTTTTATCTGATGAGCTTTATGGGTTATTGAATTGCGTGCAAGTGCTACATGATTGTTGATTACTTGTCTAGTTTCACATGGTTGATGTTAATTTAATAATGGTTTTGAATATTAATTGAATATCATTAGTTACTAGTAATATAGAGGAACACGCATTGTTAATAGTGTTTTGTGCCGTTTGTTGATTATTTGTTTTTGATGTCAAATGAAATGGTGAGCATAGTCTAAGGGGCCTTAAGATGTATGCATTATATTCTAAGAGAGACTTGTAATGTAAAGCATTATAGATTAATAGGGCATGCTGTCATATCGCTGCTTTTGAGGGCAGCAGCAAGGTCATGCTCCCGGGGAAGTTGATTGTGTATGCATGGTTTTTTTAGAGGAAATTTCTTGAATCAAACTAGGAACATATGCATGTCAGCACCTGTATGTATATATGCAGGTATCCGTATGTCATAATGAAGATCTTATATGAAAGGAATGTGCATTGGTTGTAAACAAAAATTAAAACTGGAACCAACCTATGTACAAAAAATGAATAACACATAAAATTTGATGGGTTTGATTTTATTTGTCTGCCAACTTAAAAATGGTTTGATCCCACTCGTGCTATAAGCCAATTTTGTGGTCTACTTCGCTGCTTATGCAACATGTAAATTTTATATATGTATACTCCTGTTAGATTCATATAAGCATGACTTAAACATTTAGGGTGCGTTTAGTTGGAGAAAAAATTCTTTTGTTTTCTATCTCTAGTTTTGTAAAAATTTGGAAGGGAAATTTATCTTCACAAAACACTTGAAAATATAGAAAACGCGTTTAGTTGATGTTTGTATTTTCTATTTTCAAGAAGGGAGGGAGGGTTGTGGGTTACAAAAGAAAACAAGGAAAACAACTAAAATTTGTTTTGTAATTTTCCTTGTTAAGTTAGGAAATAGAGGATTTTGTGTTTTGCAAAACATTTTGTTGGAAAACGCTTATTTGAACGCGATCTCTGTTTTCCTTGTTTTACACAAAACATTTTGTAGAAAACAAGGGTGTTTCCACCCAACTAAACGCACCCTTAAGGTTTCCACTTCCACCCCTTGCTTCTTTGACCATCACTCATATCTCCTAGTTTATTATGGCTCTAAAAGTTAAGGGTTTTAACATAATACTAAAAAGGTAAAATCTAGGTAACATCGAAATGGATAATGCCTATAACTAATAGGTGTTGGAATATGTGAATCATAACAATTATATAAACAATAAACATCATCTAGCACGCAGCAGAATTGGATCAAATACATGTAATAATAATTAACCGAATATAAAAGAATATGCGTACCTTTGTGATTTCTAGCAAGAACAAGAAATCAATAATCAAGAACAATATAAACCCTAATTAAGGGTTTATGGAAATCGACTAAGGATATAGTCGAATAGGGTAATCACCTTGTTAACAAAAGTATGTTAACACTTCGTTCTCGAACACACGTACTCGTAGCGTTTCAATTAGAAAAGCTAGGTTCTTGATTCACCAAACAAAACAACACTATGTTGAGCCTTGGTAGATCGAATAGGAACCCTAAGAGGGTGTATTGGATCGCCTATAGCTCAAAGAAAGAGAGAAAGAAGAAGTTGTGATTGCTAGTGAATCAAGGGATGAATGAATGAGAGCATGTATTTATACTAATCAAGTACCTTGGAGCAAAAGACACAAACCCTAGACCCATAAAGGGTGGATTCGGCCGAACATAGCCCAAGAGGCTCCTTCCGGATCCTTCTTGGCTATTATTTCATCTTTAGTCATTCTTCTTTCGTCTAACGGTCGTTAGTGTCCGTAAAGTGTTTTGTTTCGTGAATTTAATAATTATTCATACTTAATATAATAATTATTAATTAATTGAAACTCGTACGTAAAGTGTGCAATCCCGAAGTCTCGAGTTCGAATCCGGACATATCACATTAATTTATATACGTAAACTTTACAGCTCCCACTCGGATATACATGAATATAATAATGACATTGGTTTGTCTAGCTTTAACACGCCAATGTCCCCAGAACGATCACGAGTATGGTTTCCTGGAAAAAACCACCTTTGATGATTCATCATCATACTTATCATTTTGTTTCTAATACTATGTTAATACGGATATGGATCGAAGTCATTCCATAATTAACTTTCTATTTCTCGTTATTTATAATTGAGCAAGATTACCAAAATATCTGAACGTATTCCAGATTGACTTTGGGCATGGCCGTGCAAACATCTTGTCAACTCTACGAGTGGCCAAACAGTATTATACTTCAAAACAAATTTGAAGGAACAAATTCTTTCTTGACTACAAGCATAACCCATGAACTTTGCATCACTTCTGAAAATACCCCTTATAACCACCAGTTACGGATAGCGTTAGAATATTTTACACAAATGAGCTACATACACAGCAATTATCTGGTATCTCAAGTCTGAGGATAAATATTCATGATTTACTTAAATGACAACATCCATAAAGTACAATCATGTAGTTGGGATTTCTGTCCTATATTTAATTTTTCATTTATTAAATATCATGTGAATTTGGTATGTCCTGCGCATCAATATACTTAAGTATATTCTACCAAAACTCAGATTTGTCTTAATTTAATGATATTCCTATATCATTAATTGACAACGGACTATTTAGAATAACACCTGTTATTCACGGATTTAAACATGCAAATATAGGACACAATTTATTATTAATGAAAACAAACGTACTAAGTACTTTAATTCACTATAAATAATAATTGCTTAATGTTCTTTATTCAAATACTAAATAGATCAATGCATGATAATTCTAGTTAATGAAATTTGTCTCAAGTAATGACTTCTTGACAATTATGCCTCAAGTAATGACAATCATACTTGTTGACAAGGCATTATTCAACTAACTTTGATCTATCATAATTTTGAGAATACTTTAGTGAAATTCTTGTATATGTATATCCAATTATTTTGATACAGTCACATATATTACATAAACGGTGTGAAATCCTCAATCATCAATTTATGACAATCAAACTTTCAATCCATTTTAAAGTTTAAAGTATTTTAATTCTTTAATGTATAATGCAACTATGCTCTTAGTTGAGCACAACTAGTTCACATGGCTATTAACAAGGATGAAATCCTTCCATGACTAGTATTGAGTGTCATCTCAATTAAATCAGCATCATTGTATACAAACCTCAATATGCTTATTTAAAATCCCGTAAACTTAATATCCATTGTGTAGTTTTGATGCCTACCAATCTTTCAAAATTTAATTGTCAGCTATAACAATTACGCAACAATTTGCCATATTGTTTATACTTAGAATTTTGGAGCAATTCCAGGTGAGGATCATTATTCCAAGTTCAAACATATTCCATTAGAATATTCATTAG
>LBNU01028932.1:4910-16594 GCA_014162995.1 Artemisia annua
ACCCCAGCGACATGTATGCTTCCGCTGGACCCGATTTTGGGGGTGTTACAGATTGGTATCAGAGCCTTGGTTATAGAGAACTTGGTATTTTGAAAACCTAGACTATAACTACTTTTACAAGAACTTAACCCTATGACCGACACGTGCCTGCCTGCCAAGCTGATGCCTCACTGGTGATGTTGTTCACTAAGATATTTGATGATATGTGTGTCTTACTACTGAATGATTTATATCCACTTATTTCCGCTATTCACCATAAGTATTTTACGTATACTTATGCTCACGTATCATACCTATCACCATATTACATCTTTTCCTTACGTAATCTCACCATTCGACCTTGAGTTTGAACATTTGTCTTAACCTTTCAAAACATCTTTTAAAGGGCATGTTACTAGTATAACTGAACCGAGTGTTTTAAAGTTCATTGAACCTCGGTTGAATATAGATTGATCACCTATATTCAACCAGGGACAGTTGGACATAGTCTGATCACCTATGTCCGACTCAGAGGTGAACCTTGCGACACTAGGAGAAGTTATAATGGGATTATGTCCGATTGATCTTCTATTTGATTTCTGAGAACGGTAAAATGTTTTCCTATGTTCACGAGCATTGTATATAATAAAGGCTTCCTTCGACTCACAACACAGTGGCCTCACAATACTTTTACACTACCCCACTTTATCCTTTAAACGGAACACTTTACTCTCAAAATAGACCATTCTACACTATACGCCCCGTGACTACACTTTACCAACACTAAGCATGGAGATTTGCTTAGCAGATGATGCATAACTATTTAAACATTACTTAACATATATTAATAATTACTATTACGGGTTATGTTACAGTACTCCATCTCAAACCCTACACTCAACCAATGTTGTACTTTCCGCGTAAGTACTAAGTACACTACTGAGACAGCCAACTGATTGCTGGTAGCAATCAATACCCTCCTTCAGGGTCATACTCTGAACTTGCCGAACTCCCTATTCAGTAGAAATGTTATGCCCAACAGAAACATTAAGTCCTTAAGGAGCAACCTGAACCACTAGCTTCAGAACATCCTTCACTCATTCCTTGGGAATACCGGTTATCTACCTTTCTACCATCTTATAAAATAATACAATGTGCCACCAGTAACCTACAAGCTATTTTCAGCTATCCTACAATACACTCTATGGAATGTTTTTACTACTATATTTTAAATTAAAATCTCAGCCTTATGGTTCTTTTATAAACAATGAATCTCTTTTCCAAATGTTTTATGGGCTATTTTACAATTCATTTCACAAGTTACTATATAAACCGATTTGTTGTATCACAAACTATACTACAATTTTTCTATTATCTTGCAAATAATAGGTTGTTTTCCTATTACTCTATGAATTGTTTTTACAAACTATCTTATGAAATATTTTTACAAATCAACTTATGGACCATTTACTTCTATGGAAAGTGTTTTTATGCTATTACCTCACGAACAGAGTAACCAACATTTTCTTTGGAGATAAACTAAACGCTAGCAGGGAATCACGTACCTCTGTCAGAAACTATAGATAACGACCCACCAAGTCTTGACGCTGTTTCACCTCTAAACAAGTTACCCACTCGCCCCTTACGATTAGACTCCCTTATCGATACACAACTCTCACTTGTAACCAAGGAAAACACCCACAACATAATATTCGATTGATTAGTTCATTTCAGACCACTAGCGCAACAATATAAGCCATGATACACCCTTATACTACTCAAATGAATTAAGTACCCCAACTATAAAATTTACCCAATAGTTAGCCACCAAATATTACCAAGCACTGAAAACTAGATCTTGTCCTCAAACCTTTAGAAAAGCCATACTCATCTATACCCTCATCTTTGATAATTGCACTTTCAAAAATCTTTCTTTAAAAACGCGTTCATACCGACTTCAAAAATAATCCTTTTCCAAAATACTCATTTTGTAGGGTTAAAAATTTTCTGGTCAAAACTATATCAAAACTTTTGCGACTAAGTGTAAATTTTTGTGAAGTTACTTTTATTTACACCATGCTTAAAAACCCACACTACTAAATTATATATCTAATCTAGTCCAACCTTATCAAATTTTTGTATGTTAAGGAACGAATAAACATTAATTTTCGTAAAATTGTCTTATTTACATTTAAAAATTTGTTTTACTAAGCCTTAAATTCTTCCGGGTCGCACTGATTCACACGACTAACCCCAAACAATAAATTTGTGTCTTTTGGATTATTGATTTCATCAAATTCGTGCCAATTATCCCCATCTATTCGATAAGTCAACCTCAATCACTACCACAACTTTGGATTCGGGACGAATCCAGTCTAACGGGTAGATACTGTAACACCCCGTAATTTACCCAGTCGTTAATTAACATTAAACACAAATTAAATCTATTTGAACGTTTAATAAACCACTGTTAAGGGTTACTTTTTTTTTATTTAAATAACACCACTACAAAATATGTTCGCCAACTAATTTATGTGACGTATCTCACATCTCACTTCAAACAGGCTCACACGCGTACCTACACCACATTAGTAATGGTTTAAACATTATAATTAATTTTCGGAGTCGATAATTTTGTTTTATGCTTTTTCCGTAAAAACGTCTCAAGAAATATATTGTCCTCATTCACCGTAACCAAGATACCGCATTTACATTTAAGCTCAAACGGGACGCGATATACACAATGAGAATCAAAATTATTTTTTTCCTCCAACTTCTTCAATGTGCCGCCCATAAAAACTCGTTGCCACTAAAGTCTTAAAAACCACATTTGATCATGACATATCATACTAACTTTTTTTTTTTTTTTCCAAATTTGTTCATGCACAATAAAGCTAACACAAAATCAAAGTCAAATATATCTTCCTTTGTTTCTTTTTTTTTACTGCCGAAGCATCACCATCCCATGGCCCCATGCTAACCTTGATATTCCATTTTGATAGTGAAATTACTATGTTTTAACATTAACTCAATATGGCAACATACCTTTTATCACTTTGGCCAAAATGCAAGTCAAATGCTACCCTTTTTGCCTCCTTAAAATCTGGTCGAGCAAATATTTTACCCCATTTTACAAAAACTAGAAACTTGGTTTTTAGATCTATTATCCTATGTCTCTTAACTAAATTTGATACTAGCACAAAAGAGCACACAAGTAAAGTAAGTCAAAACTTTCCCAATTGCCTTGCTAGGCTCGACTAAAGCATCACTATCTCAGCCACATGAAAACATTGATACGCATGCTAGAAAATGACCAACCCCACCCATGTTACACCTCTACTCACATACAAAACAATCAACTGCACCCTTTCCTTGTCCCTCACTCTCGACCAGTTTACAAAACAGACAAACACACCCACTTTTCGATTTTTAATCAAAGAATTTGAAGTTTAGAAGGTTTTGGGTTACTTGGTTAGCATTTGGTGTTCTTGGAAAATGTTTGGGTGTCTTTGTTTCCTCCTAATCGACCCAACCATTAAAAATTTGTCGCGTGTCGGTGCTGTACACTGTCCATTACTTGGTACTTCATTCTATCAGCCTATTCCTAAGGTGAGTCATAGCCCCTCTTTTATCTATTTTGAACTCTTTGGGGGAGATACATGCTCGTTTTACTTACATCTTTTACTAGTTTACCTTAAACACTTTACTCGATTTATGAAACACTCTATTAGTTTATTGAAACATATTACATGCTACGAACATGAACACAAGTATTTTTTTCTGTATGCTACCATGATTATTATTGCCTAAGACACACTTTTGCCACTGAAAGTCCCTCATATCATGAACCTTAGTCACTTGCGAGTGAACGCGAATATAGTGAATAGATCTATTGGCAGTTGACGCCCCATTTGTGCTAGCCGGATAGGTAGCCAAATGCACTTTATTTGAAGAACAATAGGATGTTGGCAAACTCCTACACGAGGGCACTATTACTTACATCATTTCTATGATGTCTGTTACTTACATCATTTTTATGATGTCACACATGTTAAGGGTTGCGTTCATGAGACTTAGAGCAATAAGGCGGTACTGTAGTCATGATACAGTACTGCAACTACTAAATTTATGGGCGTATAACAACGTAGCCCGCTGTTTATTAAACTTGAAACTTGTGTTCAACTGATTTTTATACAAACACTATTGATTCACTCAACTATTGACCCGGTTAGGGCAAACAACAAACGAACTATGGGTTTATGACAACGTAACCCACTATTTACTTCATTATCTCACAAACTCGAATCACTTTGATTGTTTTATATAAACTCTATGAACTCACCAACCTTTGTGTTGACACTTTTTAGCATGTATTTCAGGTTCTTAAGGTGATAACTTACTCTTGGAGGCGCTTGGCAAATGGCATGGCATGATCATAGATGACTCTGATAATCATTTGGGACCACTCTACTTATTTTTATGGGCCTACTTCCGCACTATTTTTGGATGTTGTAAATAAAATACTTTGATTTATGAAAACTTTTTGAAACAATTGATGTACAAACTGGTCTTTATACTTTGTGTTTAGATACCAATTGTGTAGCACCCCAGTGACATGTATGCTTCCGCTGGACCCGATTTTGGGGGTGTTACAGATTGGTATCAGAGCCTTGGTTATAGAGAACTGGGTATTTTGAAAACCTAGACTATAACTACTTTTACAAAAACTTAACCCTATGATCGACACGTGCCTGCCTGCCAAACTGATGCCTCACTGGTAATGTTGTTTACTGATATACTTGATGAGATGTGTGTCTTACTATTAATCGATTTATATCCACTTGTTTCACTATTTACTATAAGTATTTTTCCATATACTTATGCTTACGTATCATACCTATCACAACATTACATCTTTTCCTTACGTAATCTCACCATTCGACCTTGAGTTTGAACATTTGTCTTACCCTTTCAAAACATCTTTTAAAGGGCATGTTACTAGTATAACTGAACCGAGTGTTTTAAAGTTCATTGAACCTCGGGTGAATATAGATTGATCACCTATATTCAACCAGGGACAGTGGGACATAGTCTGATCACCTATGTCCGACTCAGAGGTGAACCTTGCGACACTAGGAGAAGTTATAATGGGATTATGTCCGGTTGATCTTCTATTTGATTTCTGAGAACGGTAAAATGTTTTCCTATGTTCACGAGCATTGTATATCATAAAGGCTTCCTTCGACTCACAACACAGTGGCCTCACAATACTTTCACACTACAACACTTTATCCTTTAAACGGAACACTTTACTCTCAAAATAGACCATTCTACACTATACGCCCCGTGACTACACTTTACCAACACTAAGCATGGAGATTTGCTTAGCAGATGATGCATAACTATTTAAACATTACTTAACATATATTAATAATTACTATTACGGGTTATGTTACAGTACTCCATCTCAAACCCTACACTCAACCAATGTTGTACTTTCCGCGTAAGTACTAAGTACACTACTGAGACAGCCAACTGATTGCTGGTAGCAATCAATACCCTCCTTCAGGGTCATACTCTGAACTTGCCGAACTCCCTATTCAGTAGAGATGTTATGCCCAACAGAAACCTTAAGTCCTTAAGGAGCAACCTGAACCACTAGCTTCAGAACATCCTTCACTCATTCCTTGGGAATACCGGTTATCTACCTTTCTACCATCTTATAAAATAATACAATGTGCCACCAGTAACTTACAAGCTATTTTCAGCTATCCTACAATACACTCTATGAAATGTTTTTACTACTATATTTTAAATTAAAATTTCAGCCTTATGGTTCTTTTATAAACAATGAATCTCTTTTCCAAATGTTTTATAGGCTATTTTACAATTCATTTCACAAGTTACTATATAAACCGATTTGTTGTATCACAAACTATACTACAATTTTTCTATTATCTTGCAAATAATAGATTGTTTTCCTATTACTCTATAAATTGTTTTTACAAACTATCTTATGAAATATTTTTACAAATCAACTTATGGACCATTTACTTCTATGAAAAGTGTTTTTATGCTATTACCTCACGAACAGAGTAACCAACATTTTCTTTGGAAATAAACTAAACGCTAGCAGGGAATCACGTACCTCTGTCAGAAACTATAGATAACAACCCACCAAGTCTTGACGCTGTTTCACCTCTAAACAAGTTACCCACTCGCCCCTTACGATTAGATTCCCTTATCGATACACAACTCTCACTTGTAACCAAGGAAAACACCCACAACATAATATTCGATTGATTCGTTCATTTCAGACCACTAGCGCAACAATATAAGCCATGATACACCCCTATACTACCCAAATGAATTAAGTACCCCAACTATAAAATTTACCCAATAGTTAGCCACCAAATATTACCAAGCACTGGAAACTAGATCTTGTCCTCAAACCTTTAGAAAAGCCATACTCATCTATACCCTCATCTTTGATAATTGCACTTTCAAAAATCTTTCTTTAAAAACGCGTTCATACCGACTTCAAAAATATTCCTTTTCCAAAATACTCATTTTGTAGGGTTAAAAATTTTCTGGTCAAAACTATATCAAAACTTTTGCGACTAAGTGTAAATTTTTGTGAAGTTACTTTTATTTACACCATGCTTAAAAACCCACACTACTAAATTATATATCTAATCTAGTCCAACCTTATCAAATTTTTGTATGTTAAGGAACGAATAAACATTAATTTTCGTAAAATTGTCTTATTTACATTTAAAAATTTGTTTTACTAAGCCTTAAATTCTTCCGGGTCGCACTGATTCACACGACTAACCCCAAACAATAAATTTGTGTCTTTTGGATTATTGATTTCATCAAATTCGTGCCAATTATCCCCATCTATTCGATAAGTCAACCTCAATCACTACCACAACTTTGGATTCGGGACGAATCCAGTCTAACGGGTAGGTACTGTAATACCCCGTAATTTACCTAGTCATTAACTAACGTTAAACACAAATTAAATCTATTTGAACGTTTAATAAACCACTGTTAAGGGTTACTTTTTTTTATTTAAATAACACCACTACAAAATATGTTCGCCAACTAATTTATGTGACGTATCTCACATCTCACTTCAAACAGGCTCACACGCGTACCCACACCACATTAGTAATGGTTTAAACATTATAATTAATTTTCGGAGTCGATAATTTTGTTTTATGCTTTTTCCGTAAAAACGTCTCAAGAAATATATTGTCCTCATTCACCGTAACCAAGATACCGCATTTACATTTAAGCTCAAACGGGACGCGATATACACAATGAGAATCAAAATTATTTTTTTTTCCTCCAACTTCTTCAATGTGCCGCCCATAAAAACTCATTGGCACTAAAGTCTTAAAAACCACATTTGATCATGACATATCATACTAACTTGTATTTTTTTTTCCAAATTTGTTCATGCACAATAAAGCTAACACAAAATCAAAGTCAAATATATCTTCCTTTGTTTCTTTTTTTTTTACTGCCGAAGCATCACCATCCAACTAAAATGATGAAAGGGTAACTTTGAGCTATATGTTATCATCCCTCTTGATTAATAAGAAGCAGATAATTAAAAGTTGTTTAGTATATATAAAAACGGGAGGTAGTGGTAACTGAGTGGTGAAATATTGATAATATATTTAAACGAATTGAATAGTGTAACATTAAAATGAATGTGATTTGTCATTTTTGTCAACAATCAGTTTAATGTGTTAGTGTATTGAATTATGTAACATTATGACAGTTGAGTTATGAAACTCATTAAATGACAAGTATGATCAAACGATTATCGAATAATTTTTTTTTTCTTTTGGACTTATTTTTAGATAGTAATATTTTACAACAAAAGTTCTTAGAACGTCAGAGTGAGCGGTATAATCCTATTTGGGCGGGGTCATTTTAGAATAAAATTTAATGACAAAAAGTCTAATCCGGGCGTTTTGTCTAGGATGGCCGATCAACTCTTTTGACCGATAGTAGTCGATATAAATTATCGGTATGACAAATACTTCTGATATCGAATGGTCGGCCCATTGATAATTTAGTATTGAATAGGAGATTAAATTATGTTCTCCAACCCACCTACCTACAAGATGATAAACGAATTCCGAGTTGTTATGGAAAATACTTTGATCCAAATATGGAACGAGCAGTTTAATGATTATGGAAATAGACTATTGGCTTATTATAAAAATCATCTAAGCTTCTCAAAGTATTTGCAGGACTTGTGTATTGTGGGGAGGTGACACCCCAATATCTAATAGCCCGATTCAAAGCTTAATTACAATGGAGTAACGCGACACTTTATATAATCATTAAGATGACTTGGTATATAGTGGAACCAGATAGTTATGGTAGATACTTCATAAGGCGCATTAAAAATAGTAGCATTAAGCAAAAAGATGTGGGGTTATGCAACATTTGGAATGAATGATTTGGAGGAAAAACGAACTAGGTTATTAAAGAGACAATCGGTCCAGGGGCCGATCTTTAGAAAAAATGAAGAAAGCTTATATCTGATAAGGCGACTTATTTACAAATAAAAAGCATTGATTGAGATATATCGTATCGTTAATATACGTTGGCCAAAAACAAAAGAATTATAGCTTTTTCTCACTTTAACAGCATTTTGTTATGAGGACTACTTCATTACTTGTTACGATACCTATATATATAACGTTATATATATATCCGGCATATTCATTAAAATTTGGTATATATTAATATAAATATATATTTTTTATATATATGATATATATAGTATATTTATATTAATTAAGATATACAAACTATAAACTAATAATATTTCTACATTTATGACGACGTCTACTATTATATTTGATTACTTCCCCGTACACTACCTTTCGGTTAATGTCAAACCGGAGAATTTATTTCGTCTTGATACATATAACCTATGATGCTACGCATCTTTCCAAAAAGCCAATACGTATAAAATACTTATAGAACTATTTAAACTTAAAAACTACCAACAAGCAATAACACAAAAACACTTCAAAACTTTTAAACTCATGTTAAACTTCATCGAGCTTACATCTAAAACTGTAAACCTGAAACTTCCACCTAACTCTAGGTCAACGTGGCGGGCCACACACTTATATTTTCACTACCAGCACTGCTATTAACACCAAGGTGAGTCATAGTCCCTCCTTTTATCTATTTTCAACTTTTGGGGGAGAGTACATGGCTCTTTACTTATATCGTTACTAAACATCATAAACCTTTACTCGATTTGATGATATTACTTTAAATCTTTTAATTGCAACATATTACATGTTCAAACCCTGAACACAGAGAATGACTGCTGTTTCTACTCCTGATTGACAGTGCCTAAGTTACCAGCTTGCCGAAAAGTCCCTCACACAGAAACATATCACTTGCGAGTGGAACCCGAATATAATGGAATTAGATTCTATTTGAACTGGAACGCCCCATTTAAGTTACCTGGGATGGTAACCGAATGCACTATAGTTAGAAGTAGAACTGGCAAATTCCTGCTAACTCGAGGGCCCCTATTACCTGCACATATCTTATGTGTAGGCTTTTACGCCATAGCAGATTGATAAATTTATTGGTTGCATAACTCTGTTAAGGTTGGATCATGAGGCTTAGGCAATATCCTACACTACGATGCATGTTTCGCACTACTACTGACTTGTGTCGGATGTTGTATACAAAACCCACTAACGGATATGCAAGCAAACTATGGGCGTTTATAACCAACGAGCCCCACGCTTTATCGCTTACTTATAAATATCAAACAAACTCGTAAACTTTCAATAAAATTGTTTTTATATAAACTCTATGAACTCACCAGCGTAAGCTGACCTTTTAGCATGTATTTTCAGGTTTAAAGCGATAGCTTACTATTGGAGGCGTTGGCAGGGCAAAGCATGGTCATAGATGACTCTGATATAATTGGGACACTTTATTTATTCTATGGGCCTATTTTCCGTACTATTGTTGAACGATGTAAATTGAATACTTTGTTAAAGAATATTTCTTTTCTAAATGGTCGAGAAAAAAAACCGTTCTTTTTACTTTGTGTTGTGATACCAATTTAGTAGCACCCAAACATGTATGCTTCCGCTAAACGAGATTTTGGGGGTGTTACAAGTGTACCTGGCCGATGTAGTATAGTGTAGTGGTAAGTACGGGGGATTGATCGTTCTCCACAAGGAATAGTGTTCGTTAGGTATGAAAAACTACTCTAATTAGGTCTAAGGGTGAGGGAAGATTATTTTTGTATTTTTATAGTTTTTAGAAAGCAAGTAAAATCTCGGGTTTGAAGGATTGGGCGGAATTAGTTGCTAGTCAACTAACCCAAAAACTACTATTGCAAGTAAAAATAAAATAATTAAAACTAAGTGGTTGTGAAACTTATATGGAGACAAATGTGTTTACTTAGATTTCCTTACTCCCTAACTATCTTTTACCGGTTAATTAGTGTGTATTAATTGCGTGGTTGACGGGTGTATTCCTTAATACCAGTCGTGGGGTGGCGTACGTACTTCCCAACTCTATAAGCTCCTACTTCACTCCTATGTCGAGCCTGCTAGAAGCTCCTAACATGGGATCACTAGAATTCGCTCATGCATTAAATACAACCATAAAAACCTAGTACGCATTGGTTCATGTTTCTTAAGACGTTCAAGCACGTTACCATATAGGAGATTGGCCAGTTTTCTTAAGCCTAACATCGATAAACATTCATCCAATACAATTAATAACACACCAACAACAAGTAATCAATAGTTAGGTTTCATTAGATCTAAGCAAACACAAGATAAACTTAGCCTAGCATGTTAATTGAAAGACAAGCATAAGATATAATTAATCAACACATAGACATATTGATTAATTTGAATGAAGACTTATCTTTAATTGAACATGGAAGGATCAAAGGTGAAAAACCCTTGAAAAAGTTGTCAAAATCATCTAGGGTTTTGTTCCCAAAAGTTGCACACTTAATGAATGAAAAATAGAAAAGTATTTATAGAGAATACACTCTGACGGCGTCAGGCTTTAGGTGCTGACGCCGTCAGCTCGCCGCCATTAGGGTTCTCGGATGGCCTAGATCCATGTCTGACGTCGTCACTTGTAAATATGCTCTGGGCCGTCATTCTTTAGCTTAACACCTGACGTAGGGCTGAGCGTCGGGCCGAATCCCGACCCGTCCCGACCCGACCCGACTAGACCTGACTCCCGAAACAAAGGAAAACATCTACCCGACTCCCGAACCGATTAATAGTCGGGACGGGACGGTATAAGTCGGTTTTATCGGGACGGGATTCGGTATTTCATTATTGTCCCGATTGTGTTAATGTCCACAGTCCATTTCAGCCCATCAAACTTGAGCCCACCAAGTCACCAAACCTGTTACATTAAATACAAACTAACAAGTGATTTGCAAACATGTGTACCTGTTGAGCCCATCAAATACAACATTGCAATAATGCAATTTGCAAACATGTTGCTCAGTTCTCACTTTCTGTCTTTCTGAGCAAATTACAAAATACAAACTAACAAGTGACCACAAATGAGCAAATAGCAAATCCAAAAAGTTACATGTTTCTGAGGCACTGAGCTCATGACCAAATGAGTTTACATGTTTTTGAGCAACATAAGTCAAATAGCAA
>LBNU01028932.1:25694-41623 GCA_014162995.1 Artemisia annua
TAGGATATTAAATAAAAATTTGAGATTTAGACCTATTAAGATTAAAGGGTGTTTTGAGCATAACACATTAGTTACTTTAACATTAAGATTAAAATGGTATCTTGAGCATAACACATTAGTCACTTTTAGCTTCTTCTTTTTTTTTTAAGTTTTAAGTAAAAACATTTTCTCTTAGAGCATTATTATATGATTCTACATTTTCTTCCTACTTATCTTTCTACCCACTTTAAAATATGACAAGTGAATTCAACTTATTTTATCTCAATCATTTCATCTAATCAAGTTTTTAAGTCAACTTATTGTATCTCATCATTTCATCTAATCAAGTTTTTAAGTGTCCTAACTTCATCAGTAGGCATACAAGTAGAAAGATTTTATAAGAACATTTAACATTTTCTTTCTCTTAAGAGTGGTGGTCCTCACATCAGCATGTACCCTATTGCATTCCTATAACAAGTAGGAAAGCTCATAATGCCATGTGACGGAGATGGCAATGAGACGGATAATATGGCTATGGGGACTGATTGGGGAGGGTGCAGTTTGGTGATGCCATGAGTGCAATAAAACCCTATGGCATGCCATAAGTTAACTGCACCGAACACTCCTCTAACGTAGTTAAGATAAAACAAACTTTTCTCATCCGTTGTAATGGTTCTTTCCATTCCCACTTTCATCACAACATGCCAAACAAGATCTTCAAACATTAATCAAATTGAAACATGCTGCCATTTTGGGTCCAAAATTTTGATTTTGTAATCTTACATCGTGTGAAAGATCATTAAAACAAAATATTTTGTGTAAAACACAGCTATGTAGTTGCGTGCTTCCATCAATTCCTGTTCCTTTTGCTCCATTTACTAGCAATTTGCATTAAGAAATAAATATACAATTGATCAATGTTTATAGAGCTATAACATCTAAACTTGTAGGGAACATAAGTCTTTTAAACATACGCAAAACATCTTGTTAGAGCCCATTTAGTGTATCTCAAACTGCACAAGCCTGTCAACCTTGTTGCTCCGCTTGCGATTGATCTTTGTCAGCTTCACATCATTACGTACTAGAAGTAACCAGCGAAAAATAAAAGCAAGGTCGATATTAGTGTCACATTTCAAATCTTCTAAAGAAAGTTTAAAATAACGGAAAATACCACATGCATGTGTTTCAGCCTTGTTGCCTATGGCACTTGGATAAACGTTCAGCCACTTCATTCCATGCTGAAAACACAAAATCACTTGAGCTCAAGAAAGTTCAAAGGTCCAACTGTTTAGCAACATAAAAGTCGGTAAAAATACCTGGGAACTTTTTATAATCAGGATCTACTCCATTCCCGTTTATATCCAAGTGATTTGGTGTGACATATTTCCCGACAGTGACTACCACGCCAGATCCATCATGAAGTTCAAATACGGACTGAATTAGGCCCTGTCAATGTTTAAGAATGTGCTATCAGACTAAATATTATTATACTGTGTTCGTATTCTTGAGATTCGAATTCCATATCTAATAATGATGTATAATTTATTATTGTTATACGACATTGACATGTAGAAAAAACACACATAACAGAATTAGCCATCATTTGTTGTGAATAAATTGAAGTTCGTAGTTATGGAACCATACCTTTCCATAGGTCTTTTCACCAACAAGAATAGCTCTACAGTTGTCATGAAGTGCTGTTGCAACCTGTAACGAGTATTAGTCATTGTTAAGACTTGTATTGTGATAAATAAGAAGTTGGATAATACAGTAGATACATGGACATATGAGTGCTTACTATTTCACTTGCACTAGCAGTATTTTTGTTCACCAAAACCTGTATTAAGAAAAGTTAAACAAGTGTTAGGCCCATATTCCTTCAAGGGGCTCCGACTTCTAATTCTTCGGTTTAACGTGATTCATTTAAAATTTTTCAATCTTCGACAAACTGCTAAAAACAGAACCACCCTTATAAGTTGTATCAGGGCATCCTCTGTTATTTTGAGAATTACTGGACAGTATTAGACAAATTTTCTGGATTAAAAAAAAGCCCCAAATTCCAAAGATAGATGAATAAATATCGACTCCTAGATAACATACAATCACTGGATTAGTAATAAGAGGCCCCGTTTCCGCTACTATACTTTTTACATTCTGAGGTTCCCTTCCAGCAGTATATATTACCTGTAAACAGTCGATTATTAGAAATCTAATAAAATGTCAATCACATAATACTTTAGGATAAATGCAAATTTAACAAAAGACTATACTACAGATGCATGAATTTGCTTTAATGACATATACCGTTTCCCCTTTGTTGAGAAATAGTTTGGCGATTTCAATTCCCTCTTGTACTAATCCACCAAGATTATCTCTAAGATCAAGAACGAAGACGGAGGCACCCATGCCTTGAAGTCTCTTCATTGCTGTCCAAATTTCCCCTTTAAGTTTAACATTACACGATCCTAAAAAGAATTAATTACGGCCAGAATGAACATGTACCTGTAACCAAATCCTTTCTAGCGAGAGCATTGAACTCTTTCAAACGAACATATCCAACTGAAGTTTTACCATTATCCATTTGTTCTAAGCGATAAAAAACCGGGGTTTTAGCAATAAGTTGCCTTTGAACATCAACAGACTGTACTGGACCACAATTTCCCTGTTTAACCTATTCATCATACACGTTACATTAAACATTTAGTCACAAAATCAGTTTTTGGTAAATTCATGTGTTTGTATAAGATAACAACCATGATGTTTACGGATGTGTCACTCGGTCCTTGTATTAGTGACAATGCTTCAAACGCTGACTTTCCCTTCACATCTACTCCATTGACGGATAATAATTCATCTCCCTGCATAAATAATGAGCATGTTTGAATCTGACAGACATCATAGTAATGATGTCACACTGCATATGTATAAGAAATTAAAATTATTGGATTGTGAATTGCAAGCACCTGTCTGACACCGGCTGCATATGCAGGACCATCTAAAATGAGCCCTAAAACCTTCAGTTTTACTTCACCATTTTTGTCGGGAATTTCCCTTAGATTAACTCCAATTCCGGACGTATCATATTTTGACATCTTTGAGAACTTTAGATGTCGACGAAAGGAACAAATGCCATGGAATAAGACACTGGAAAGTTTGTAAGTGAAAATAATAATTATACATGAATACAAGATATTAAATTCAAATGCTGAACGAGTAGGTGAAACTTTAGATGCAAGTATGTCAGAATCCTATAAATGGCCAATAAGATGTTTCATTTAACTGTTGCATCACCATGACTGTAATACATAATAAAGGGTAAAAGCACGAGCTTAATATCGTCTTTAAATGTCCAGAAGTGCTTTCCCATACTCAAAAACCACTATGGATGATCAGTTGTCTATGGTTGATGGGTATTGATGTAAGTTTTTAGTAGATATGGCAATTTCGACCCACTTACTTATGAATGGGTTAATTTGGGTTGTATAAAAATCTCAAACGGGTTAAACAAAAACATTTATCTAGAAACAGAACAGGCAAATGGGTCAAACGGGGTTGAAAGTCGCTTAAAGTCTATTATAGTGCATACAAGCTCCCAAATAGTTTTAACCAGAGATCTAGATCATTATAACCATAAAGTTGCAAAACACGACCCGGTGACTAATAATTCCTTATATGTTTGCATATTCAAAGAAGGCTTTAGAAGACAAAATACCTCTTCAGGAGATAGAAAACGTGTATAAGGGTCCCCTAAGCTAGACAACATCCTCCGGATCACATCATGAGCTTTAGATCTTGTTGGGAGTGATCTACTCATTATATCATCCTTCTTTCGCTACAAAAGAAACATTACTTATTAGAATATTTTTATCACATGTAGCACTGAACCATTCCTGCAGATGCAAGTGTTAAATCCTATATACCCTTAATTCAATTAGTGCAACATGAACTTTTTTTGTTGCGACTTTCAAGTAAAACTGTAAAACTTTAATGAAGTAATTTATCTTCAAAAGTAACTCCAAATAACAATTCATAGTGCTCACCGGGTATTAAACCCCTACAGGCCTAGAACCTAGATTCTATCAAACTGATCAAAATCCTAATCAACCATGTCAAGTGAGAAAACAAATTTACAGACCCATCAAGAGACCAAATGAGGTACAGAGCCTCGTGATCCTATTCTCGGTTATGAGCAAATTAAACTCGGTACTCAAACATTTCATACTAACAGTTCACATCTGACTTTGCAGGTCAAACTAACTATTTTAAAATCATATATGGGGTTGCTTGGCATTGTGTTTTGAAAGTAGTTATGCAATACGTAATAACCAGAATAAGACAACCAATGCAGTAAATAAAAAAGCTGCATGATTGGTGTTTGGATGTGCTATTGCTGTTCGCAGTCGTGATAATCAATGATCAGACATCAGAGTATCTAAAAAAAGTTCAGTTATTTAAGAATTTATATGTAAAATGACACGCTAAATGATCATATAGTTCCATCTACTCCAAAATTAATTATTTAAACCGTGCATACAAAAACAGTTTCACTATATCCAAACACTATAAACTGAAATTCAGGACTTGAAAATGCACTTTAGGATACGTTTGGCAAAAGTAGTAGTAGCTGCAATTTGTTTTATAGAAGTGTTTGGTAACATAGATGTAGCTATAATCATAAACTGTAAAATGACGTAAAGCTAAAAGCTTCTTTTATTAGCGTTTAAACGAAATCCAAAAGCTAAACGCTCCAAAAAAACTCGTTGCCAAAAACAAGATACAGAGTAATAATTACATTGAAAACGCAATGCCAAAATTTAAGTGGCATCCTTAACGTGTAACAAATTCCAACAAATTTACGAGAACTAACTAGTAACTAAACCAACAAGGCAACAAATAACAATTAACATGTGAAGAAAACATTAGATACATACAAGCCAAAGCTCGGGTGACCAACGAGTCCTATCCGACCCAAGAAACCCATCATTAACAATCTGCCAAGCCTCATTCACAATCTCCTCATTACTCACCATTCCACTCCCCTTTTCAACCTCATTTCTAAGTTTGTCCTCTTCACGACACTCCGTTGAGTAACCCGAAGACGGGTTATCAAGCGCGAGTGAAGGCGGAGGGGTGAATGGGGTTAAGGGTGTGAAAAAGAGAGTTAAGGATAGAGCTGTGGTGGTTAGGGAATGGAGAAAAGATGGGGTTTTGAGAGGGTGGGTGAGGTGGTGGTTGATGGCGGTTTGTGGTGGTGATGGGAGGGGTGAAGGTGATGGGGTGCAAAGGAAGACCCTCATCTTCTTCACGAGTGTGTTTGAGTTTGAGGATGTTGTGTCAGTGTTTCTGAGTTTTGTTCGTTGGTTTTGGTGTTTCGTGCTTTTTGTTCGGATAACGGGTCGGATCGAATGTACACGAAAAGAAATTTGGCAATTATAAATTTTATGCCTTTTTTAGCAAGAAAAATAAAAGAAATACTACGTATTGTTATAAATTAACAACTTTTATCACAAGATTATCAATATAATCAAGAACCTCCAAGTATTATTAAAGAACCAATAAAAAAGTGTTAGAAAAGGAGAAGAGTAAGTTACCTTTTAAAAGGTTAACTTCGGTGCAAGTTTTTCCATTGATATCATAAGGTATTTATATTACTCAAATACAATATACATTTCACCATTTAGGGTAACTAAGGGTAACTAATGGAGACAACTAGCTTGCCATATTATTGCTCTAAGTTTGACAAAAAGTGGCATACATTTATTTCAATGTAACTGATAGTTCATAACACTCCCCCTTGGATGCCACTTTTTCAAGGTAGAGTCAACTTTGAAGTACTGCCTCATTAAAAACCTTGCTAAAGAAAAAGAGTGCAGTGTATAATAGACTCCCCCTGATGTAGACATCCATAGAGTGTTACATCTTCTGTACATGTCGCATTCCAATTGCATGGACGTGTTTTCTGAAAACCGAAGTTGGGAGTGCCTTGGTGAAAAGATCTGCTGAATTCTTGCTTGATTGGACATACTTCATTTCAATTTGGTTATCCTTTATAAGGTCTTGAGTGTATGCGAAGTATCTTGTAGGTATATGTTTCGTCCTGTCACTTTTTATATACCCTTCTTTCATTTGTGTGACACAAGCTGCATTGTCTTCGTAGATGAGTGTTGGGCTATTCTCTTTCTCAAGCCCACAAGAAGTCGTAATGAGTTGTATCATCGACCTTAACCATACACATTCTCTGCTAGCTTCATGAAGTGCAATAACTTCAGCATGATTCGATGATGTTGCTACAAGTGTTTGCTTTTGAGAACGCCATGAAATAGCAGTGTCTCCGTTCAGGAACACGTAACCAGTTTGAGATCTAGCTTTGTGAGGATCGGATAAATAACCTGCATCTGCATAACCAACCAATCCTTGTTTTGAATTGTTAGGATAAAATAAACCCAAGTCAGTCGTTCCACGAAGGTATCGAAATATGTGCTTGATTCCATTCCAATGCCTTTTTGTGGGAGATGAACTGAATCTTGCTAACAAATTAACTGCAAAAGAAATATCGGGCCTAGTACAATTTGTTAGGTACATTAGAGCTCCAATTGCACTGAGGTACGGTACTTCTGGTCCAAGGACATCTTCATCTTCTTCGCATGGGCGAAATGGATCATTGTCAACATTTAGTGATCTACCAACCATTGGTGTACTTAAAGATTTTGCTTTGTCCATATTGAAACGTTTTAGGACCTTCTCGGTATAATTCGATTGATGCACAAGAATGCCATTAGGCATGTGCTCAATTTGCAAACCAAGACAATATTTTGTTTTTCCAAGATCCTTCATTTCAAATTCTTTCTTTAATAGAACAATAACTTCTTGGATTTCTTTATTTGTCCCAATTATGTTCAAATCGTCAACATATACAGCTATGATCACAAATCCTGAAGTTGTCCTTTTAATAAAGACGCATGGACAAATAAGATTATTTGTATAACCTTTGCTTATCAAGTAATCGCTCAAACGGTTGTACCACATTCTTCCAGATTGTTTCAACCCATATAAAGATCTTTGTAATTTTATGGAACACATTTCTTTGGGTTGTGAACTTAATGCTTCAGGGATTTTAAATCCTTCTGGAATTTTCATATAGATGTCGCTATCAAGTGATCCATACAAGTAAGCTGTAACAACATCCATAAGACGCATCTCTAGATTTTTAGAGACTGCTAAGCTGATTAAATATCTGAAGGTAATTGCATCCATAACAGGAGAATATGTTTCTTCATAGTCAATTCCTGGCCTTTGAGAAAAACCTTGAGCTACAAGGCGAGCTTTATATCTCGTAACTTCATTTTTCTCATTTCTTTTTCGCACGAAAATCCACCTGTATCCTACAGGTTTCACATCTTTAGGTGTGGGAACAATAGGCCCAAAAACCTTTCGTTTATTAAGTGAATTTAATTCAACTTGCATAGCGTCTTTCCATTTATTCCAATCATGTCGACTTTGACAATCAATTACAGATTTTGGTTCGGGATCATCATCTCCGCTCATAATATCACTTGCTACAGAATAAGAAAATATCTCATCGATATCTCCTATTTCATTTCGGTCCCATAAGATATGTGTTTGACTATAATTGATTGACATTTCTTTATTGATATCACTCATTTCTTCCTCGGGGGAAGTTTTGATATTTTGTGTTTCATTGAGAACACTTTCCTCATGGCCAATTTCTTTCCTTTTACGAGGATTTTTATCTTTTGAACCAATTGGTCTTCCACGTTTCAAACGTTTTTGAGATTCTTGTGCGATGTTACCATCAGTTTGCTTATTTGGTATTTCGACTCGAGCCGGGGCATTAGCAGCTGGTATATGTGACTTAGTCACTCTTTTTGTATCTGTAAATGCATCAGGTAATTGATTCGCAATGTCTTGCATATGCATTATCTTTTGAACCTCAGTCTCACATTGTTTTGTGCGAGGATCAAGATACACCAGTGAAGGTTCACTCCACGAGACATCTTTCTCATGGGTTTTCTTTTCTCCTCCGAGTGGAGGGAAAATTGCCTCATTAAAATGGCAATCAGCAAAACGTGCTGTGAAGACATCACCCGTTAAGGGTTCAAGATACCTTATGATAGAACTCGTTTCATATCCAACATATATCCCTAACCTTCTTTGAGGACCCATCTTTGTCCGTTGTGGTGGTGCAATAGGAACATATACTGCACACCCAAAAACTCTAAGGTGGGATATGTTTGGCTCTTGGCCAAAAGCAAGTTGCATAGGGGAGTACACATGGTTTGCACTTGGTCTTATGCGTATTAAAGACGCAGCATGCAAGATCGCATGACCCCATACAGATACGGGGAGTTTTGTTCTCATGATCAACGGTCTAGCTATTAGCTGTAGACGTTTAATCAATGATTCTGCTAAACCATTTTGCGTGTGTACATGAGCAACTGAATGTTCAACGACAATCCCTACTGACATACAGTAGTCATTAAATGCTTGAGATGTAAACTCACCAGCATTATCAAGCCTTACACGTTTAATAGTGTAATCTGGAAAATGTGCTCTCAACTTAATGATTTGAGCAAGGAACCTTGCAAAGGCCACATTACGAGTTGATAACAAGGATACATGAGACCATTTGCTGGATGCATCTATTAAGACCATGAAGTATCTAAATGGTCCACAAGGTGGATGAATTGGGCCACATATATCACCTTGAATTCTTTCAAGAAACACAGGTGATTCGTTTTCAACTTTAAGTGGTGAAGGTCTTGCAATCAGTTTTCCAAGAGAGCAAGGTGTACATAGAGGTACCTTATCGAACTTAGGAAACTTTTGATCTTTCAATGGATGTCCATGTGTGTTTTCGACTATCCTTTTCATCATTGTTGATCCTGGGTGGCCTAATCTGTCATGCCATAAGTTGAATACATCAGGATCACAATGTTTTTCCTTGGCTGCCATATGTGCTTGTGGCACATTAATATGTGTATAATGCAAACCAGAATGGAGCATTGGCAGTTTTTCCAATACATGATTCTCATTCATGATATTCAAATACTTTTTGTTCCCAATAGTCCTTGACTGAGTATCATATCCATTATGATATATGTTTCTGAAACTTAGCAAGTTTCTTTTGGATTTTGGGGAAAATAAAGCATTATCTATCAAAAGCTGTGTACCATTTGGTAACACTAAATTAGCTTTTCCCACTCCTTCTATCAGGTTTGTAGGACCTGAAATAGTATCAATAGTTCCTTTTGTTAGTTTTAATTCAGAAAAATATTTCTTGGATTTAAGGATAGTGTGTGTGGCACCACTATCCGCTATGCACAGGTCTCCGTCATTTGCTAGGTGATGTGCTCCATTGAGATTCATCTTTAGGCTTCTAATATGAACATAAAAATAATAATAATAAGTGCATATAAAAGATGTTATTAAAAAGTTCCTTTATTGATTTATTTTACATGAAAAGGAAAACTTAATTAGACATAGTTAAACAAAATTACGGAAGGGAAATACATAGTTATTATACATATTTATTAAGATCCAACATCATTCCTTTCACATTTCCAAGTCATTGAAAAAGTCTGAGGTATTCAGCTCAGTATTTGTATTGTCAAACTGATCCACATGGTTCACTTCTTTCTCTTTTCCTTTAAGAGATGCCTTATAGGGTTCACATAGATGTGAAGGTGTGCGACAGGCTTTTGACCAGTGGTTTGTACCTCCACACCTGAAACAGGATCCTCCATGGTTTTGAGAGGTACCAGCTTCATTACTGGGATTATTAACTTGTGGAGCATGGTAATTGTAGTTTCTTTGACCACGACCACGGGCACGGCTACGACCACGACCATTATAACCACCTCGATGGTAAGTATTGTATCGATTGAAAAAACGATTGTGACCATGAACATTGTTTTTATCATAATGGCCATGACCACGACCACGTCCACGATGGTTACCTCTTCCTCTTTTACTTCCAGAGTTTTTGGTATCATTATTGTTAACAGCATTTGCCTCTGGAAGTGCTAATGATCCTGTGGGACGAGTTTGATGATTTTTCATTAGCAATTCATTGTTTTTCTCTGCTACAAGAAGATTTGCATTTAGCTCAGAGTATCTTTTAAATTTTTGCAATCGATATTGTTGTTGCAAGTTTAAGTTTGAAGCATGAAATGTGGAGAAAGTTTTCTCCAACAAATCTCCTTCAGTAACAATTTGCCCACAAAATCTGAGTGTTGAGCATATTCTGAATAAAGCAGAGGTATATTCATTAACCTTTTTAAAGTCTTGGAACCTTAAATTGTTCCATTCATCTCTAGCAGAAGGGAGTAAAACTTCCCTTTGATGATTAAATCTGCTTTGTAAATCTTTCCATAAAACGCTTGGATCAACACAATTCGAATATTCGAATTCTAGCATTTCATCAATGTGTTGATGGAGGAAAACATCAGCTTTCGCTTTGATTTCCTCGGAGCATTTGTTGCCTTCTTCTAAGGTTGCTAAAGCACCCATTGATTTTAGATGCCTCTTAACATTTGCTGTCCATTGTATATAATTTGCTCCAGTTATGTCAAGAGCAGGAAATTTGATTTTTTCAATGTTTGACATTTTCGTCGCTAAACACAAATTGAGCAAATAACAGAGTCAAAATTAAAATCCATATATATCAATAAGTAACGCAATACAATAAAGTGGTAGAGCTATAAACAAATACATAACTAAGAAAAATTCAAATTCATTAGGTGGGAGTTCAAAAAGCGGAATCAGAAGTAAGATAAGCATAATGGCGACAGCAATGAGAAGCGGGTGAATCATCTTTGAAAACTTCCTTGAGCAAAACTTGATTTAAGAAAGATGATGATTTGTTTTTGTGAAAAAATGCGGATTGGTAGCTCTGAATTTATAGCAAAAAAATATAGACGTTGTAAAGCTGTGTGTTTCTGTTTACAACCGTTACAGAGCTGTTGTGTATATATATTTTGTAAAATCTTTTATAAAAATTATTAAGAAGAATAAATAAGTAATAAACTCACTTAGCATATTGCAATAAATATAAGATATGAAGATTAGTAAATATGAAGATAAATATAAGTGTACGTAAATAAATAACAGTTAAGACATAAGTAAAGGTTAGTTACTGAATAAGTAAATGTTAATTGCGTAAATAAAAGTTAGTTGCAATAAAATAAATGTTAGTTGCATAAATAAAAGTTAATTGCAATAAAGTAAATGTTAGTTGCATAAATAAAAGATTAGTGAGATAATAATAAGAGTTAGATAATAATAAGATAAAAGTTGTTAGTAGTCCCAAGATCTTCAAAAGTCCAATAGAATGTCATAAGCTTTCATATACTTGATTCTAATAGCTGTCACTAACTTTTGAGACTTCAAAATTTGTACGTAGGTTGAGTTTAGTTTTATGAAAATTGTAACAGATTCTACACACATGTTATATGGATTATGTAACTTGTTGACACCACTATGAAATCATTTGATTTTCTAAAACAGTTGTACACATGTAATAAATTGTACAACGACCTGTTGATATCCTAATTTAAAAATGTTTACATCAAAATGATTTTATAAAAACTTTCTTGATTATAACGACTGTGAACCATCGTGCTGATAACGTGTTATAAATTAACAACTTTTATCACAAGATTATCAATATAATCAAGAACCTCCAAGTATTATTAAAGAACCAATAAAGAAGTGTTAGAAAAGGAGAAGAGTAAGTTACCTTTTAAAAGGTTAACTTCGGTGCAAGTTTTTCCATTGATATCATAAGGTATTTATACTACTCAAATACACTATACATTTCACCATTTAGGGTAACTAGGGGAGACAACTAGCTTGCCATATTATTGCTCTAAGTTTGACAAAAAGTGGCATACATTTATTTCAATGTAACTGATAGTTCATAACACGTATAAATTAAATATTTTCAAGTTAATTTTGGAAGGAAAAAAAAACACCTTTCTTTAAAAATAATTAAATTAGTAATTTTTTTTCTCTCTCTTAAGTGATGCAGTAAAACAAATTTTTCAGTTTCTTTTCATTTTATTTCATTTATTTTCTAAATGATATTTGAGAACACAATGTTAACAAATTTTTCATAGGCTATGTTTGGCGCGATGAGTGGTGACCAATGAGTTTTTTTTATTTTTATTGTTTGTTTGGCAAAGGAGCGGTGAGCTTTGTTATATTTTAGAAAAGCTCATTTTCCCGATGCTTCTTTAAGAAGATGTGAGCGATGAACTGTAAGCTGTAGCTCCTACTCACAACTCACTGCTACTTTCACCAAACAGGTAAACACACCCATAAAATCAGCGTAATAGATCAAACTTATCTTTTTTTAGTGGTGAAAAATTAACTTAGGACAAAAGAGTGAATAACTAATTTGGGCCAAGAAAATATTATTTAGAAAATATTATTTAGGCACTTTTGTTTAGTAAGAGCATCAAATAGAAAATTACTGTAGTTCTTGTTAATAGTCATTAAGTCTTTCATATTTGTTTGTTCTTGTAAGATTTGGGTAGAGTATTACGCTGCGCTCTATAGAAAAAAAATGAATGAAAGTGAAAGAAAAAGGAACTAAAGTAAGAGAGAGAAAGTAAAGTGATTTTCACCCCAAAAGTGGAGTGAAAGTTTTATAACTAAAATATAACCACTTTACTTTACTTAACACAAACTTTCTCAGTTTCACTTTACTTCCTCCTTTCTACTCAACTCGAGAACACAGTGTTAAGGAGCAACTAAAGTATTCATGATAAAATTTTTGTATTGGTGAACATTTGCTACTGATACACAATGAAAATTTTGTATTGATGAACACAACAAACATATTTTGTGTTATTTGATGAACATTACTTTGCGAACAAATTTTATTGAACATTTGGTGTTGATGGCATATCTTTATCAATGAACATTATGCTAGAGTATCGATGAACGCAAATGACGAACCTAAAAACCTGACGAATATTTTGTATTGATAAACATAGAGCATATCATGGTCTCAAAACCGGACCGGACCGAAAACCGATTTGGTCCAAAACTCTGGACCGAGGACCAGACCGAAATGTTCGGTCTAGATCCGGGTCGGTCCGGTCTGATTCGATTCGTCGGTTTGGTCCAGTCCAACAAAGCATACTAGCCGCCGTTCGTCTGACTGAACTGGACCACTGACCAAAAATGAGAAAATTGTGGACCAAGGACCATACCAAAATATGTTCGATTCGGTCCGATCAGTCTGGTTCGGCCCGGTTTCTCGGTTTGGCCCAATCCGCGGTTTATAATGCTTAGCCCTAGATAAGCGTAACAAACATTTTTTATGAACATTTACAGAGGATATGTTTGGTGAAATGGGTTAAAGAGGCTGGAGTTGGAGCTTATACTTTTATATAGCTGTTTGGCAAATTAGTTGGAGCTGAAGCTTATTTTTGTAATAAAAATATATCTAATTAAATTCAAATTTACTTTTAGCTTTCGCATGACAATCCACTATATTTTGAAATTTATTTAAATAGTTTGACTAACTATAAACCCATTTTAATTGTTTAGGGCTTATGGAGACTTATAACTTATAAAAGCTTCAATAAGCATGTGTGACAAACAAGCTTATTTTAAAAGCTCAAGCCTTTATAAGCACATGTAAGCCTCGCGCCAAGCACTGTCTTTATGTACAATTTTGTTTCCTCGACCATATTTGACGAACAACTTCCTTGATGAATATTATTTGATAAACATTTAGTTGGCAAATAATTTTGCTTCCTTCATATTCTTTGATGATCAACTTTTTTGCTAAATGTTCTTTGATGGCGTTCTATGATGAACAATTGCACATTCAAAGTTTTGTTGGCCACAATTTTGATTTCTTCATCAAATACCATTATGAATTACTAAAACATTTATATTACAAAGAACACCTTTAACTTTGAAATCACAAAATTACTTCATTGAAACATTTCATCAAACACATTATGGGTGTATTTATAAAACTTGATTTGTTTGAAAAGATAGAAGAAAAAACTTAGAAAAAATATATGAATAATTAATGTTAATTTAAGGTTTGTTATCAAGAATTGCCTTTAATAATTTTGTATTGACTCAGATTGATCGAAAATCTTTTTCTTTTTCTTTTTTTTTTCTTTTTTTTTTCTTTTTTAATAAACCAATTGTAACACCCCAACCCGAGAAGGGCTAAAGTGTAACATTATGGAGTCAAATTAGAACACAAGCTTAACGGAGATATATTACCAAACAAAGTTTACAAGGGTTACAAAAGAAAACTAAACAAAGTACAAACTACAAAGGGAAACAATACTAAACTAAGCCCAAGTACGAAATACTAAGCCAACAACAAATACTTCTAATCATCTCTAAGTCTAGCCATTAGCTAATCAGGGTGAAGTCTTCTAAGCCCAAAATAAGGTCTCTCATCCACAACCCAGCTTCCTACTAAACCTGCCGCATGGAAAAGAAAGCGGCTGAGCATAAAAAGCTCAGTGAACAGATATCAACGAATAACCAAAGCAATACAATAGAGTTAGGAATAATCAAAGGAATATGAAAATGGATTACATATGGTGTCATATGGGTAATCGAAAGATATCAAGGTTAAGTGTAAGATGTAATGTATGTAGAATCAGTATTTTACCCCAGGCCCAATCAATATATAATTCAATCCAATAGTAACCCAATATGGAGTGATCAACTGCCAATATATGAGGGGTTGCAATGCACGCATACCCAGTCACCAAACAATGTAATATATATCCATGTAGTCAATATAGTAGTCTCAATCAAACAATCAATCAATCAAATCTAGGATGCATCCATACGCCCCTGCAGGCCAATCAAAAGCATAGCAGTAGTCGATAACAAAATCAGGGACGGTGGGGGACATCTCTCCAGCCCCAATAGAGTACATAACATTGGTGCATCAATTCTATAGTTGTGGCTACTCCACAACAAGTAATACCTGGGTAAATACTGAAGGGTCATGAAGTCAAGGTCCAATATCAAAGGTTCAATATCAAAGGTCCAATATCAAAGGGTCAATATCAAAGGATCAATATCAAAGGGTCAATATCAAAAGATCAATATCAAAGGGTCAATCAAGGATCAATATCAAAGGTTCAATGTCAAAGGATCGATATCAAAGGATCAATGTCAACGGGTCAAAATGGAAAGGTCAAAGTCAAGGTTTCAATCCACAATGTTCACTATTCCAAGTTCCAAAGTCCCCAAAGTTCATGATCAAAGTGTCATAATAAGAGTTTTAAACAAAAGATCAATTTGGCAGATTCTCATCACTTGTTTAAAAAGGTTCGTAGTACAATCCCATTTAAAAAGTTTTATAACAAGGGTTCATTTAGAAAAGATCTTTCAAAAGATGACATTTATAAAAATGATCTTTAATAAAGGATTGCATAGAATGTTCTTTAAAAGTGGTCTTTATAAATTTATAAAAATCCCATAGATAAGTGATCTTAAATCATATTAAAAGTGTCGTTATAAATAGTTTCTCCTTTAAATGTTTCCATATTATAATTAAGAAAAGAAATTTCACCTCCCGTTATACTATCCCAAAAGAACATTCAAAGTCTCACAAGGTTTTCACCTCCCGTTACAATATCCCAAAGAGTATCAAAAGTCTCACAAAGGTTCAAAGATTAAGTCCCACAAGGTTATCGAACGGATCATAAGAGTTCAAACGAATAATAATAGGATCGCAAATGCCGGTGAAACACATCAATCATAGAGCCAAGTACGAAGGATCATAATCAAGATCAAATGGAATCATAATACGATAACAAATCAAAGACAAAGTCAAGAGAGAGGATGTGTGCACTCTTACTGAAAGAGTACGGAATATCTGTACCTTTGCCGAGTCAAAACAAACCGAGACCAAACGAAAGGAGAACGGTCAT
>LBNU01028932.1:41646-61921 GCA_014162995.1 Artemisia annua
TACATCACATAGCACATGGCCTGTGTTATTGATTCCTTACAATTTACCTCCTTGGATATGCATGAAACAACAATCATTTATTCTTTCATCAATTATTCCGGGGGAGAAAGCTCCTGGCAATGATATTGACGTATATCTAAAACCTTTAATAAAAGAGCTCCAATTATTATGGAAGGGTGTTGATGCTTATGATGCTTTTTCTAAGCAACATTTCAAACTAAAGGCTTCCCTTTTGTGGACTATCAACGATTTTCCTGCATACGAAATTTACTTGGTTGGAGCACCAAGGGTCATGTGACATGTCCAGTTTGCTCGAACTCCACACACTCTAGGTGGTTAAAACACGGAAAAAAAATTTGCTACATGGGACATCGAAGATGGTTAGAGCCGAATCATAGTTATCGATTTCAAAAGGAACGTTTTGATGGTACAATAGAGAACGAGAGTCCGCCAATTCCACTAACAGGATCAGATGTTTTGAAACAATTAAGCGGTGTAAGAGTTAAATATGGAAAGTCTAAGAAAAGGACGAGGGAGGATGTTGGTTCAACAAGTACTCATGCAACAGAGGAAACATATGACAACGAAGGTGCATTTGAGAGTACAAATATTATCATTGAAGAAGATATTGACGGTGAGAACCAATTATGGAAGAAGAAAAGTGTATTCTTTGATTTAGAGTATTGGGAGCACAATTTACTTAGACATAACTTAGATGTGATGCATATCGAAAAGAATGTGTGTGACAATATTCTTGGGACCGTACTAGATTTGGATGGAAAGACTAAAGACAACGAAATGTGCACCATAATTCTTCTTTCATTTATAACATGCGCCAAAACTCTTCATCTTCCTCATCTTCTCTTCAAGCATCTGTCAAACCTTCTCTTCCTTTAAATGTGCACCATAAATCTTCCTCCTCATCCTCTTCTCATTCACAATCATTACAGTCCCAAACGACTGTACACGAGCCAGTTTTGCAACAATCTTCATCCACAAATTCTCTTCTGAATGATGATCAAGATCTACCTGATGTTCAAGATCTACCTGATGCATATGAACTGAATCTACTGTCGGAGGTTGAGATCATAGGTAACTAAACTCATGTTGTCAATATAAATTAGTCATGTGTTTGTAGATTATATTCTAACATGTATGATAATCTTATAGGTGGGGATGGAAACATTCTTAGGATACAAAAAATGTGCGTAAAACAAGTTTACAAGCTGAACGAGGGTGAAAAGGTGTTGGTTCATGTTAATGCAAATTGTCAGCTAATCGGTAATGCTGGGGGCTTGTGTCAAAGATTTATGATCTTACTTCTCAAAGAACCCAACATATGTCCCCCGGAGGCCAAGGACTGGAAGGAATGCAAAGAACGTTGTGGTGTTAGGCTTCTAGTAGAACTACGGGTAATACATTCTGTTAACTGTCCACTTTCAATTGATTGAGAAAAAGTTTAGATTCTTACATGGGAAATATCTTAAGTTTGTAGTAAGTTTTAAGAGCATCAGAATGGAAAGGAGAAAAAGTTTAGATTCTTACATGGGAAATATCTTAAATTCGAAAAGTTTTACAAGTGATTTACATATCATTAATAAGTTTTAATTTACATAAAAAGCTTGTAAATTAGTACAATACCATAAAAACAATCAAAGTGTTTTGACTTTATAGTCAACTTATTGATGTACATCTGATTCAGTGAGCTTTTTTTCTTCTTCATAAAACTGATCCATTCTTTCGTGTTAACCACATCTTAAGTTGATAAAACCATTAACTTTGTGGCTGCCAAGTACTAAAAAATAGCTTCAAAATTAGCCAAACAGTTAGCAAACTCTTAAAAGTTGCATAGCCACTTGGAACTTTGTGATAAAACACAAGCCTATCATTCTGTTAACTGTCCACTTTCAATTGATTGATAAAAAGTATAGATTCTTACATGGGAAATATCTTAAGTTTGTAGTAAGTTTTAAGAGCATCAGAATGGAAAGGAGAATACAGATGACATGTTTTTCGTTGGTATATTAATATGCAGTATTCCAGGTTAATGATATAAAACATGAAGTTAATAAAAGTGGAAAAGACCATAATTCAGAATCTTGTATCACAAGACAATAACTATTTTATTTGTTGCTTCATGAAACAGGAAGAGGTCTCATTTCAAGATTACTTACTATTATTCTTCATTTAATGTCCTTTATTGATAACTTTGACAGCGGAGATTCAGCATACCACAAGGGGATAATGTAGACAAGGTTCTTTGTGCTATATTCAGAGGGAAGCGTAGAACCTTGAAATATAGGATAAAAATGAGTTTGTATAAGCAAGCTGCGATTAAGCTTAATGAAGTTAATGGTGTCAATGAACTTGGTGCTCAAGAGATCAATTATTCAGAAGATGAGCTTTTGGAAGCATTGGATTTACTCGAACCACCAGAAAACTTCCATGACCACCAATGGCAAGTGTATAAAAGTCATCTTCGAAAGCCGATAGCAAAGGTATTAATTTTTACCACTCTTGATGTCTCTATTAAGTATCTCAAATAAGGTAATATTAACAAGAAAGCCCTCTGTTTGAAACTAGTATTCATAGGAATTATGGAATTTTTTTTGTGATATGAAGTGATCTGATTGGTTGATGATATATTTGGAAAGTGTAGTTAATAATTTGCTCCATGTGTATCATTAATGAACAGGATAATATGTTAATGCACATATCAATGACTTGCTAAATTAGGAACAGGTTGTATAGTAGGAGTTTGATATAATTTGTTTACTGGTGGATGATGGATTTGAAGTATTTAACTAAAACTCGGTGTCAATATAAATTGGTCATGCGTTTGTAGATCATCAGGACAACAGGTTGTATAGTATAGTAGGAGTTTGATTGTTTTTATAATATTGAATGGTCTTCTTGGTGAATGATACATCTGATTTGCTTAACTAGAATTTGCTTAGTGTGTACAGTACTATATGTTTGATTAGAAAGTGCTTCTATGATATCAAATGATCTTAGTGGTAAATGATAGATTTGAAGTGGTTTACATAAGAATTGTTGCGTGTGTGCATCACTAGTTATACAGTAGGATATATTTACGTACATTTCACGTGATTCTGAGTTTGACAACTAATATGGATCAACAGGTTGTATTGTACTATAGGAGTTTAATATAACTAGTTTAATTAGGAGTGTTTTATAATATCAAATGATCTTACCGGTTAATGATGAATTTGAAGCGCTTAATTTAAATTTGTTTAGTGTGCATTACTGGTTGTATGGTACATATGTTGCTGCACGTCCGGAATAATTCAACTCTGAGAACTGGAAACTAATATGGATCAGTTTGATATAACTTGTTTAACTAGTAAAGTGTTTTCATGAAATCAAATGATCTTACTGGTAAATGATGGGTTTGAAGTACTCGAGTAACATTTGTTCAGTGTGCTCTGCTTGTAAGGTACAATATGTTAATGGACATCATTAATTTTGACTCAGAAGAACTAATATAGATTAACTGGTTGTGCAGGAGTTTAATATAACTTGTTTATTAGGATTTAGGAAATTGTCTTTATGATATTAGATAATTCTACCAGTTAATGATGGATCTTTCTGATTTGGTGTCCTGAAATGCAGAAACTATCAGCATGTGGGAAGAAAGCACGGCTTGACCAAGCCCATACTCACACTAGCGGTGCTTTTAGTTTCGCGCGAAGAAATCATGAATTTGTGAGTAACATTTAATCTCGAAATTGTTATAACTCATATTGTTATGCATTCTTTGATATTCTCTATCTAATATACAGAAAGTGACAAATAAAAGATCACCAAATGATGTTGAGAAGTTTCACATTTGTTATAAAACAGCAGACGACACATATATTCAAGAAGCAACAGCAGAAATGATGGTATATGCATATTTGTTTATAATTTTTTTAAAGTTTTATACGGCATGTTTTGATTTATGAACTTAAAAGCGTATGCATTGTTTCAGGTTCAAGCAAATAGAGAAATAGAAAGAAAGAAGTTAGAGCTAGGAGGCCCTGAAGGTAATGTTGAACATGACGTATTGGCAGAAATTGCTAGGAATGTTATTAACAAACTTATCGGAGATGAAAAACCTCATTGTTTTGGAGCCGGTGTAACAAAATCTCAAGTATCCAAATTCAGTTGTGATCTAAGAAAGATGAGGGGTGAGGTTATAACAAATGAAAACCGTTTTTTGTTGGAGAAAGTACAGACTCAAAAAAAACAATTGGAGACTCAAAAAAACCAATTAGAGACTCAAAAAAAGCAATTAGAGAATCAAAATAAGGAAATAGAGACTCATAAAAAGCAATTAGATGTTCAAGGTTTGCAACTCAAGGATATGGGAGAAAAGCTCGATCAGCTTTATGGAATGCTCAAAGTTGTTGAAATTGCGTTTCCTGGTCTATATAATGGTGCTTCTACTTCTGGTGCTACTGGTACATGTGACAAACAGGTGAGTGATTTATTGTTTATCGCAAACTTTTTTTTCAGTCCCTTGTTTTGAAGTATTTTATGTTTTTTTTCAGCCCTCTTTTGGCGCATCACCACTTCCAGATCACTACCCAGGTATATATTTTAAGGTTTTTAAATTATGTATCTTCGGTTTGATCTGATTGGTTAAATTAAAGATAGAATTTTAGTTTTTAATGTGTTTGATTTGCATTATTTTCATGATTTAGCTATGATCACATTCTGTTGGGTCTGTTATGGTTAATTGCTTAGAAAGTTGTCATCTTAAGTTCATTTGCGATGGGAGTAATCACTATTCACTAACTTAACAAATCTAAGATCACAATTTTATATGATTCTGTTCGGCTAATCATGACAGATACTCAACAGAAAGTGATCATAGGAATAAGTATAGAGCAGTTATAGGAATTGTAGTTTTGTTATGGTTAGTTGCTTAGAAAGTTTGTTTTCTGTTTTGTTAATGATATAAAATAAGTACAGAGCAGTCATAGGAATTGTATTTTTGTGCTACATTTGAGCCTCGTGATGGTCAGATGATATTAGTTGCTAGCAGCTGTAAGGTTCTAGTCTACCCACCCGTGATATTTCAGATTCAATGTTGTTGTTGATTATAGTGGCATTTGGAGATATTTATAATTACTTAGTTAGGTAGTTTGTTATTGGCATGAGATGCGTGTGATGGCAGTAGATCTGATCGATTAGTGTAATGTGTGAAGCGTGTTTAGTTATTCTGCCTAAAACTAAAGGGGTTCATAGCCCCTTTTTAACTTAATTGGAGATATTCTTATTGTGCCCTTTTACTATTGAGGTTTAGAATCAGGTTCACTAGTGGAGGGGTATTATTTTTTTCAGTATGAATGAAAGTATGGAACTTGAAGGGGTCCTAAATTCGTCTGCTACATAGTTACAATAGCTGATACAGCTGAGTTTGCAAAACATGCACTTATAAAACTAGTTACTGGTAAAGATAGTTATAAAAGGTGCGCTTTTGCTGATTTCTGTAAAAGGACCGGGTTTAGCTATTAAGTTGAGTACATAGCTCTGTATCATGGGTCGCAAACTGTAACGAAAGTTAGACAAAGATAACACCTTAAAATCACATTGATTGATAAGTGATCTTAAGGATCTTATCTGTGTTTAATCTTTTGTATATCTGAAACTTTTAGTATGTATGCTTGTGTTTTTCTTGGATGAACCAGTGGATGCATGCACTAGGCAAGTAGGCATTGGAGGTTACTCCCAGACACCAATCTTAGTTTACAGCATTTTCATGTATACTTTTTTCATTGTAGTAAAGTTACTGCTATAAGGGTCAAGCATCACTTAATAGAACAACTTAGGACCTGCATATATTCATTCCTGTGAATCTGCTGGTGTTCAATATGTGTGGCATCAATTGTAGTGTAGTGGATTCTTTTCTGTTCTGATCTACTTATCTGTACAGCAGTTTCGTTGAAAACCTGTTTGGATAAACTTAGATTTGTTGATGACAGGTTCATGTTAATGCATGTATGCTGAAATAATAATATCACAGTTTTAACTATAACTTTTGGTTTTCTTTTTCATTATTTAGGAGGTTCTTGAAGAAAAAATATCAAAGCTTGCAATGGATACTTGAAGACGTAAGATTGACGAAGATTGGCGAAGCTAGCAGATTTTTTTGAAGACGTAAGATTGACGAAGCTTGCTACAGATTTGAAATCTTTTATATCATGAAATCTTTTGTATGTGTAGATTTGATATGCAGAAATTCAGAATTGATATGTAGATTTGAAATTCAGAAATTCAGATTTGATGGTTCATGAAGCAGAATATGCAGAATTGTATTTTTTTGAATTTGTGCAGTTTTTTTTTTTTTTTTTAATGTAATGTTATCAACATAGTGACATTAAAAAGCGTGTACTTTCAAATTTTTGCCACGCTTTTTAGTGTGTGCACCTTTGAAACTTTTCCACTATTTTGTGATCTTTGTGACTTTTAAAAGCGTGTAGAAACAAATTTTGCCACGCTTTTTAGGGTGTGCATCTTTTGAAATATTTCCACCATGCTAACCGTCGACTACTTCATACAATTCCCCACCCTCTTATGTGTCACTATTAACTACTTTCTCCACGCTCAGTTGTGTGAACCATTTTGTGACGTCAAGTTTTGACACGCTACCTTCATGCGTGGACTTTTAGTTTTGCCACACTTGAAAACGTGGAGAGATGCTCTAATCAGTGTGCAAAATTAACCCATTTGTTGTAGTGTAATGCGACTTATGTCAAAGCTCGTGCGTGCAAGGATTGAAAACTAGTTAAACCTTAATAGATAGTAGTATATAAAAGGCTATATATAAGAGGCTTACGAAATCCTAAACCAAAGACGGGTCCCTTTTAGATACTACAAATACTAAATTAGAATTAGAAGTGGATTAGGATTCTTGAAAATTAAACGTCGGTCATATAGATATGAATATGATATCGATATAATTGATTTAAATTCAACAAAATCTCACATAACATACGCAAACTGAATTCGAGTAAAGGGCACGATTTCAGGTATGTTTTAATCATATACTCTTTCTTAAACATTAGTTAGGTTGAAAAATCTAATGCATGCATACGTGACTATTAATCAATATTCAATAACGTACTAGTTGAACTGCATGTGGTATGTTTTGCAAAGGTGTTTATGTTTAATGATTAATTATTTGATATAGACATATGTTTTGCGAAAAGTATTATGTTTTAGTTTATTGGTGAAACACGATTTCACTTCTATATGCTCACGACATTTGTTCAAACAGATTTCTTTGTAACGACTTGTTGGATCACCATAGGTAATTTTGATAAGTACCGTAAGGATCAAGACTATTGCAGTGTGAATGATAAGATAGAGTGGACAGCATTTATGTGTGTGATAGCACTCATCTTGACTTGTTTAGCTATAAGTACTTATAACATAGAACCTAGATATTATTCGATGGAAGATCAAGAAGCGTTCGGTGGTTGTTACTTACCGATGTATACAAAAGAATATCAAATCAAGTTTTATGTGAAATCAAAAGATCTATTTAATCAAAGATATCCTCCTGGAACCCTGCACGAGCCGACATTGAGGATGAAATCAGTACCAAATATGTAGATAAGGTTCAAGTTGACTGTGAATATGAACTTCAGTGCTATACGCAACTTTCAGATTTTTCAACTACTTTATGTGACAAGTTTCAAAGTTTCGGAAAATGCAAAGAAGTTGGAATACACCAAGTGCTACAAAACCCGGATTTTGCGGCTTTTCTGAAAAGAAAACATCTAGAGGATGGTATGCATCAAGTGCTACAACCCTCGGATTCAACTGCTTTTTTTAAAGACAACCATCAAGAGACTGAAACAAATCAAGTGCTACAACGTCCGGATTTTCCTGCTTTCTTGAAGGACAGTTGATTAAAGAGTAGTTTCTTTTGCTCGTTGAAAATTAAAAAATCCTTTTAATTGTTTGAGTTTTGATTCTGTGGTAACTTGGATTTTGTTATTGAACATTGGCAATTGAACTTCATCTTGTTCATGTTAACTACTATCTGTATGATTCCTTGATAAGTAATATTGTTTTGGGTTAGATTTGGATATTGCTGTGACGGATATACTTAAGGTAGATGTTATGCAAGTGCATACCCTGTGAGCACCATCTATTACGTTTTTATTATTATTATTATTATTATTATTATTATTATTATTATTATTATTATTATTATTATTATTATTTTTTGTTAAGAACCGCATACTTTTGACGGATTTCTGATTCCGCCACGGATATCAACAAGAACCCTTTGAAGAATCAGTATCGCCAGTTGTACTTGAATTGTGCTTGTAATGGTCATGTTTTTACATCCGATCCTACATCGTAGCAACAATGGTCTAATATTTAATGCATGTTCTGAAAAAAGTCAATTTATATCAATCCTTATGACATGACTTGTACATAGATCATGGTGAGTGTGATTTGGGGAGATTTTGCTCATCTCTTATCTTTTATATAATAAAAGAATTACATCATTTCGGAGTGTTTTTGTAAAATCTTTCTCACTGAAAAAAAAAATTAGACCAATAGAAGAGCTTGATTTTGTCTCGTAGACGAAATCGAACAATATGATTGGTCATTAGAAAGTCAAAATTAAATTGATTTTGGTCAAACTTAATAAATTTGGTGGAGAAATTTGGTTAAGAAAAAAATGCATAAAAATATAGGTGTCAAATTTATGAAAACAAAAACTTAAAAAAAGATGAAGTAATTAATAAAACTTTAGTGGTTGAATTTTAANTTCTGTGGTAACTTGGATTTTGTTATTGAACATTGGCAATTGAACTTCATCTTGTTCATGTTAACTACTATCTGTATGATTCCTTGATAAGTAATATTGTTTTGGGTTAGATTTGGATATTGCTGTGACGGATATACTTAAGGTAGATGTTATGCAAGTGCATACCCTGTGAGCACCATCTATTACGTTTTTATTATTATTATTATTATTATTATTATTATTATTATTATTATTATTATTATTATTATTATTATTTTTTGTTAAGAACCGCATACTTTTGACGGATTTCTGATTCCGCCACGGATATCAACAAGAACCCTTTGAAGAATCAGTATCGCCAGTTGTACTTGAATTGTGCTTGTAATGGTCATGTTTTTACATCCGATCCTACATCGTAGCAACAATGGTCTAATATTTAATGCATGTTCTGAAAAAAGTCAATTTATATCAATCATTATGACATGACTTGTACATAGATCATGGTGAGTGTGATTTGGGGAGATTTTGCTCATCTCTTATCTTTTATATAATAAAAAAATTACATCATTTTGGAGTGTTTTTGTAAAATCTTTCTCACTGAAAAAAAAATTAGACTAATAGAAGAGCTTGATTTTGTCACGTAGACGAAATCAAACAATATGATTGGTCATTAGAAAGTCAAAATTAAATTGATTTTGGTCAAACTTAATAAATTTGGTGGAGAAATTTGTATAAGAAAAAAAATGCATAAAAGTATAGGTGTCAAATTTATGAAAACAAAAACTTAAAAAAAGATAAAGTAATTAATAAAAACTTTAGTGGTTGAATTTTACATAAAATATATAGAGCTAAGTGTAAAATTACAAGTTTTCATATTTTTTAATAACTTTAGAAAAAACACAAATAACCCCTTACACTTTATACCCTTTATACTTTATAATATGAACTTTGTTTAAAATGACATGAGTATTAGTATTAGTTTAAGACTTTCATCTATTTAAATTACAAAATTTTGTAAATATGCGAATTAGTTTTAATATTGTTAGTTGTAGACTTTTATCCATTAGAATATTTTTTTAAATAAGGACTCATGTTATTCTATTTAAAAGTTTAATTTATGCGTACACGGGTTTGAATATTAAATACGGCTAAATATCAAGTGGTAAGCACAAGTTACTGTGATATGAAAATAAATATACGCGATTCTACTTATAACAACGACTCATGGAATTGTTATTTAAAATATATATTTAAATATCGATAAAAACATTTTAAGAACTTTACGAAACATATTTTAACTTCATTAACGCTCATTATGTGCTACAAAACTCGCACATTTTGTATAACATGATATCAATAGTTAAAGTTAAACAATAACATCAACATCAACCTCAGCATATATCACTAACAAACATGTCATGCAAGTCAAGTATCATCATGTGATTTTGCTTGAATAATAAAACATAATTTTAATCCAAAAGCATTCTCCTAAACTAATTGGTAGATTATAACATATATACATATGATTTTTATTTTTAGTCCACCAAGTAAAACCAATTGAAACATGTTAAGTGATTCATTTTTTAATCGATAATAATACATAATTAAAACAAAATTTCAAAAACCATGTGCGTGCACAGGTATAATAACTAGTATTATTAAAGAAGATACAAAATGGGAAAAACTAATTATTGTATCAATCAATGAGACCAGACTTTACAATCTGATTTCCCACAAAATCATTAATCAAATAATAAATCAGTTTTTCCCCAATTCAAATCAGAAATCGCATGCCTAGGTCCTCAAAAACACATTACCTCCATCCAAACAAGTCCAATGATTCCTATTCCTAGGCACACTATGAGGATTAAAACATACCAATACCATATACACAATTAAAAACAGCATAATTCTACAAAACTTGCATGTTCTCAAAATCATAACTTGCAATATAATTGTGCTATTACAATGTAACAAGATAAACAAACTTTCTTATACATCTTTACAACATTATCATGAATTAACATTTTATAATTCGCTCAAACAAATACATGGTGGAATTCTCAGTTGAAGATGTTGAAAGTATTAATCGAGCATTGCACTTTGCCCAATAGTAGTTATAGTTATTATGTTAGCTTGGCCCATTAAGGGTTATATATTTGCTGTACACGATATAATGAATTATATAATGTTCGGTTGTTAATAAAAATAATCAAGGGAGATTAAACCTAAATCTATCATGGTGATCAGAGTCCTAAATTCACCAAAAATATTCAATCAAAAGTAACCCTTCCAACAGGTAGGGGTGTCGTGATATATTAAACGCAACAACATGATCTAGGAGAGCTGAAGAAAAATGTCCCTCGAAAGCAGCTATCATAAATTGAAAAGCCAAGGTTTACTTTCAAGTTTACTTCGCTTATGGAATTTGTCTAATATCTGTCTATATATTAACAATAAGTAGTTATCTGTGAATGCTTAGTTAAATTGCTTATTTTTTTTGGTGCAAAAGGTAAACATTATATTATTAATACACAGAAACATACATCAGGTTATTATAGCAATAGACAAGCCTATGCTTATAATTAATTCAAAAAACATTTGAAGATACAATCAGAGGAATACATCCTTTATGGTAACCACCATGATCACAAAACAACTGCAGGCATCTAAACATCAGATTGCAAACATTCTGCAGTACAAAATACCTTTTGAAGCAACAAGAACCATCTAGCTACATTTTCACCATATCTATTTATCATGATCATTCAACCTGCCACCACAATAACCATGATAAGATAGATTTGTGGCCTCACTAGGAACCCATAACCTCTCCACTGTATGGGCTATACCAACTATGCTACATTTCCATCTACTACAATGGCTTCACATAGTTGGGAACACACATCATACAGTGAGTACCAACCAATCCTCCATAGACAGTGCACAATAGGACCATGTAGGTTCATCATTCACACCTCACAATTCCTAGTACCATGCACTATCTCTCCAGCTCATTTTTACTACTCAAATGGAAACTCACTTTATGGACAATGAAAGACACATTAACTGCACTGACCAAGATACCCCATTGTTACCTAACAAAGGCCTACAATAGAACTATAAAGGCAGCCAGCAATGATCTAATTATATCCAAGATACAGAGCCATCATTTGAAATGAGCCAAATATCATAATTCAGTTAATTCAGGCAATAAGAAACCTGAATTAAACTGATGTGCAGACTCAAAATCACCTCTGCATTTTGACCATACCAAGTCAGCAAATTATAATGCTATTCAAGCATACTTCAGTGTCTCATAGATCCAAACACATCCCAACATTCACAAATACCCTTACAAATACTCCTCTAAACCATTATGTGCCTTTACCATATCCTCCAATAATCCTTTTACACTTTACCATCCACTTTTCTTCTACTTTTCTAACATTTAAGCTATCTTTTACTGTAATTCCAACTAGTCTGTACTTTACATTCTCCACAACTTTCTTGTAAATTTCTTGACTACTGATTTGAGTATCTCTAAAAATCCTCCCATTTCTTTCTTGCCAAAGAAAATACATACAAGCTGCAAATACCAGTCTCCTAACAATCCACCCAATATTCTTGTTGATACAATCATTAGCAAACTTCACAATCAACCCATACCAGTCACCATCCTCATAAGTGATATCAGCCATCTTCTTTGCTTTGTCCCATAACTCAGCTGAATAGGCACAATTGAAAAACAGGTGTTGTAAATCTTCATTGTCACATTGGCAAAGAACACATCTATTAACTGTATGCAATCCCCATTTTACCAGTTTGTCTTGTGTACTTAATCTATCTTGTATAGCCAACCAAAGAATAAAATACTGCTTAGGTATGCACTGTGAATACCATATTAATCTCTACCAACTTACCTTTGGACTATCAATACAAAAAACATTGGTAGCAGCTTTGACAGAAAAATCAGATTCTTCACCTTTTTTGTTCAACCATACCACTCTATCATTAGCATCTTCAACAATATTTGGTACTTCAATACTGGTAATAAGGGGAAACTTCTCATACCATTCCTGTGGCCACTTCCATGCTCCATTTTGAATTATTTCACCAACTTTCACATTCATAGGAATTCTAGCATCATATATATATCTGTAAGTGATATATTGTATTAAGGGACCCATATCACTCCAGTTATCATACCACATTGTTGTAGATTTTCCACTCTACACTTGATGCTTAACATTGTTCCTAATTTTATCCCTGATCTTTAGAAGATTCTTCCAACCCCAGCTATCTCCAGACTCAACAGCAATCTCCCATATACTTTTCCCCTTAATTTCTCAGTATGCACCCATTGAATCCAAAGAGTTTCTTTGTTAATTGCAATATTCCAAATCTGCTTAGCCAACATAGCTTCATTCCATTTGTGCAAATCTTTAAGTCCTAAACCTCCCTGGTCTTTGGGTTTACATATAGTGTGTCATGCAACTTTAGCTTTCCCCTTAGCAGACTCACCTTGATTCCGAAGAAACCTTTTCAGAAGCTTATTAATATCATTAAGGACTGTTGTTGGAATTAGGAAGACAGATGCCCAATAAACATGAATTGATTCTAACACTGCTGCAATCAATAAGAGCCTGCCAGCATAAGACAAATACTTGTTTCTCCAATTATTGATTCTTTTCTTGATCCTATCCAGTAGACAATTACATTCATTGACTCCCAATCTCTTAGCAATCAAAGGAACACCCAAATATTTAACTGGAAGCTTACCAATAGAAAATGGAAGAATCTAAGTGATAGCTTCCTTCTCCTCATTTTTCAAGCTTCCAAAGTAGACTGTGCTTTTAGATTGATTAGGTTTCTAGCATGAACAACTACTGAATTCCTCAAGAGCTTTTTTAATCACATTCACTGACCTTATATCCCTGTGGCAAATAACTAACAAATCATCAGCAAAGCACACATGAGATAGCTTTATCTTTTTGCATCCAAAGTGATACTGAAACTTGCCATCATTATGGATCTGTCTTTTTAGCATTAGAGACAAAATTTCCATGATAAGAGTGAACAAATAAGGAGAAACAGGATCTCCTTGTCTAAGCCCTATTCCACCTTTGAAAAATCCCACTCTTTCACCATTGATACATAATGTAAATGCAGTAGTGGTCACACATTGCATTATCCAATGTATCATTTTCTCATGAAAACCAAATCCAGCCAAGATGCTTTCAAGGAAGCTCCATTCAATTGTATCATATGCTTTCTGAAGATCAATCTTGAATGCAACTCTTTTTTGCCCATTCTTCCTATTGTACCCCTTCATGATCTCTTGTGTTAGCAGAGTGTTATCATGTATTTGTCTCCCAGGGATAAATGCACTATGACTGCTACTTACCAATTTCCCCAACACTGGTTTTATTCTGTTGGTAATAACCTTGCTAATACATTTGTAAATGACATTGCAACAGGCTATTGGTCTGAACTCAGTAACTTTGTTAGGAGTAGTAACCTTAGGAATCAAAGTCACTAGAGTTGCATTAATTTCCTTTAACATTCTACCAGAAGAAAAGAACTCCTTGACTGCACAACAAAACTCATTACCAATCACATTCCATGCACTCTTGAAGACGGCAGCAGGAAAACCATCTGGTCCAGTGGCCTTAGCATCATCTATATCAAACAATGCTCTTTTGATTTCTTCACAAGTAACATTCCTAACCATGCACACTGATTCTACATTACTTAGCATGTTAATGAACAACTCTTCACTATTATCAATACTCTGCACCATATGACTCACTCCCAAGAAATTTTTAAAGTGATTCACGAATAGAGTAGGAATTTGATCACCCTCATATCTTACCCCTTGATCATCACATAATGAGTAAAGCTTTTCCTCATCCAATTCTGCCTCAATAAACTCTTCAAAAAGCTTGGCTTCAATTGTTCTTAACTGATGATTGTGAGGATCAAGATCAATTTCAGTTTGTATTTGTTGAACTTGTCTTCTAAGATTCTCAACTCTTTTGAAAAGACTGCCTTTGCTCCAAGCTAAATTATTCAGGGGAATTTTTAATTTCTTTAACTTCTGAACAACTTGATACATATAGTGTCCTTCCACATCTAAACTCCATCCAGCTTTAACCACTTCCATGAACTTCTTCTTTCCAGTAATAAAATTTGCAAATCTAAAAGCTTTCTTTTGTTTCATAATATCTATTGAAATACACAAAACAACAGGAGTATGATCAGAAATTATATAAGGTAAGAACTTAGCAGCAACCTTTGGATATTGTTTGATGAAATCTCCATTAGCCATTACTCTATCAAGATTCTTAAGAATCCCAGTCATGTTACCAGCCTTGACCTTTTTAAAATTCTTTGTCCAGGTGAAATGCAGACCAGTCTTACAAACATCCTCCATTTCAATCTTGTTAACACATTCACAGAACTCCACCATATCAGCAGACATAGAAGATCCACCATTAGAATGCTCATTAAGACTTATAGTAACATTAAAATCCCCAGCTATCCCCCATGGCCTTCCATTCACATATCTATTATTCTGATATAACTCTTTCCATAACTCTCTTCTATCCATACCTTTATTAGCAGCATAGATAAAGGTATAAAAACACCTCAATTTATACTTCTCAGCACTTAAAACGCAAAAAATGGATTGACTACTCTGATTAATCACTTGCATATCAACTTCTTGATCATCCCATCCTAATGCTATTCTACACCCTTTATTACAACAATTCATATTAGAAGTCCACTCCCAACTTTGAAACACTCTATCACATGTTAGTTGTAATTTCTTACTTCTCAATCTTGTTCCAGCACAACACACACCTTCAAATTCTCACTAGTAATCAAATTCTTAACTTCTCTTTGCTTATCCACAGTATTCATTCCTCTTATATTCCATACTCCTATATTAAAATTCAGATTATTCATCATTCAACAGTTGACCTTCTACTCCATTAATTTCATTCTTCTCCATATTCTGAGCTACACCCCCTGTTTCACTAATCACATCTTCACTTCCAATATCAACTACATCAACCACTTCTGCAGTTCTTTCCTTATGGTACTTCCTCATATCCTGTGTCCAATTTGCTGCTTCAGAAGGGGTTGGTTGCAGGTTTTTATTCAAGTAACGATCCACTATAATTCTATCTTTCAGAATTCTCAACTCTTGATCATCATCTTCTGGTAAAGAGTCTAAAACAGAATACTTATTTGCAGTTTTCCTCATTTCCTCTGCTTCCTTCTCTTTCAAGTTCCACACCTTCTTAACACCTGAGCTTCCAATATTACCATTATTCTTCTTCTCCTCATTAGCTTGCTTTTTCCTATATTCTTGTTGCCTATTATTGGAATAGTTGAAGTTTCTTTTAAAGACACTTTGTTTATGTTGCTCATCACTACTCTTATGTACTTGTTCCTTCACTTTCTCTTTGCCTTTGTTACCACCATTCTCATTACCATTCTTTTCCATATTATCCTTATCTATCTCCTTATCCAAACCATCATTCTTACTCTTATTGAAAATACACCTACTAATATCATGTCCAAAGACTTTACACTCAGCACATCTAGCAGGCTTCCAATCATAAGCTACACTTATTTTCTTAGTACCTTTAACTTATTTTCCATATCTTTATACTGCACCTCTATCTCAAGTTTTATTTCCTTGTCAGCATCAATTTCCACCAGCACTCTAGCATAATCCAAATTGCCTACTCCTTTGTAACACATAGATGCAGTCATACTATCCATAACCATAGGTTTCCCCAAACTACTAGCAAGAGCACTTATCCCCTTCAAACTCCAAGCCTCAAGAGGAACATTGGACATCTTAACCCAAACAGGCAACTTTTTTGTTTCAATTTTTTGCATTCCCATATCAGGACTCCATCTATGGATAAACAAAGGTTTGTTTTGAACCATCCAAGGTCCCTGATCAATAACACTGTTTAAGCCATCAATGTCTCTAAACATAAACAAGTATTGACCATTTTTGCTAGCACTAGTATCAGTAACTCCAAACTTACTCCACATTCTTCTAATATTATACCTTAGTTCACTAATATGCATATTAAAACCAATGAATTGACCACAAGCAGTTAACCTCCATCTTTCACTACCATTCTTCACAAGCATTTCATCAAACACTACAACTTCATTCCCGGCTTCATTCATTTCAGTAAGAATATACAAAAGTTCTTTAGGAAACTCATCCTTTTTCACAACATTAGCATAAGAAGTACCAATTATATCCTTATTATTACTATTTCCAGGCTTATTAGCATCAATTTCATTAACAGGTGTATCTATATCTTCATTATTTCCTTCATTACTATCAATCACAATAGTATTATTCACAGACTTACTTACAGAGTTGTTAATCTTAGCATTCATACCTTCCTTAGACACAGGACCATTAGTATTCACCTCCACCTCATTGACCTTATCGACCTTATTCTGTACACCATTCTTCTTATCACCTCCCTTCATTCCAGTAACTTTACTCTGAACACTATTCTCCTTCCCAGTACTCACATCAACCTTTTCCTTTCGAATCTGACTAGAGGTGCCAACAACATGATCATTAAGCCACACAGGAGCCTTAGTTTGCCTATTGGATCTATTTCTATTCGACATACTGAATTATACTAATTGATTGGCTCAGAAACGGTCAACAAAAGTCAACCAAGGATTTGGTCAACTCAAGTCAACTATCTAAAAGCTCAATGCACCAAGGAGAGTATAGAAATATTCCCGGGTCGTTTAAATCCCAGTGAGGAGTGAATTGTGTCGAAAAACGGTAATGAGATCAAGTGTTTGTGAAACGGGAATGGGAATGAGAGATTGATTTGAATTAAACTACGAGATTACAAATGAAATTTAAAAACAAACACTACAATTAATCACTGAAATACGTACACGTTTACAGATTTAAAAATATACGTATACGTTAATAAAAACGTACACGTACGAAAATAAAAGTGAAAATAAAATCTAAAAACACCTAAGTGATGAAAAACACATTTTAATGATCCTAAAAATAAAAGAAAATTTTAAGAAAAATAAAAATTATTTTTACACTATTTTATTAATTAAAACTAATTAATTACTAATTATTTAATAAATACTAATTACTAAAAACTAAATTAAATTAAAATCAATACTAAATGAACAGTAGAAAATCTATAAAAATTCCTAAAAATATTTTAAGTTACTAGAAATTTAATAAAAATATAAAATTATATTAGTATTTAATAAAAATATAAAAAGAAAATTAAAATTAAATTAAATTAAATAGAAACTATCACTTAAATTAAAAAGGATGATTTTTGTGATTTTCTTTTTTAGAAACCTGTTAAACAAACAAAATGATGAAACTTTTGTAAAAACAAACTTGTTGGAAAAGCTCAATAAGCTCAGAAAAAGCTTAAAAGCTTAACAGTTGACCAAGGTTTGACCAAGGATGAGAATAAGCTCAAATAAGCTCAAGTGGGGTCCACTATGGTCAAAACAGATGCAAACAAGTTAAATGAACTCTAAAAAAATCAATATGACACAAATAAGCTCACTGAATAAGCTTAAGATTTAAATTAAGCACTTTGGTTGTATGGTTCTGTTACAGAAAATGGGACAAACTTGGGGGCTTAATTAAGGTGGGGTCCACTGAGCTTAAGGCTCAAACCAAAGATGAAATGAGAAGCTAGCTGGGTGGTGAGCTTATAGAAACAAGAATCACACAATAATTCCAACCGAGAAGCTCAAAAAGAGCTTGTGAAGTAGCTTGTGCACACTGATGTGCAGGGTATGCAGAAAATGGAACAAAAAGGCAAGGACTAGCAGCCCTAGAAAAAGGTCTAGAAAAAGGTTCAAATGAATTGGAACTTAAAGTTGGGTGGCTGGGATACACAAAGATCCAAAGATCACAAGCTGAAGCTCAATGGTGAGCTTATGGTTGGCTTGTGAAAAAGGTCACCTACACTGATGACTCAGTGTAGGTTGTTGCTTGTACAAAAGAGAATGAGCAAATAAGCAATTCAAATAAGCAAACCATGAAGCACAGAATCACACACATCAAGTATGCCAGAAAGAGTTCACAAAACACCAAAAATTACAATCTATCAAGAAACTAAGAATAATCTACAAGCTTGTGAAGTCTGCACAAAATCTGAGAAGCAGGGGAAGATTTTGGAAAACAGCTAAAATAATAAGCAGATTTAAGCAGTTTAACTAGCTAACTAAAATTCATGAAAAATAATTCAGCAAGATAAGCAACCAAAGATTCAAAATCCAAGAGCACAAAGTCCAAATCCAAATAATAAGATCAAAAACTAAATCCACAGTTTATTCAAAAACTGCACAAGTGAGATTTTGACTTTTGATGAAAACTTAAAATCTTGACTTTTGTGGATTTTGATTCAATCTAGCTAACTGGAAATGATGTATTAAAATGAAATGAGGTGAAATTATGCTACCCTAACCACTTTTGTAACCAAAATGAGTATTGGAAATCTTCAAATCACAACAGTTAATCAAGTAGTTATGATTTGAAATGATTTTGACTTTCTCTTGAACAAAGGCACGTTTTTTTTTGACTTCTTCACACTATCTCATCCTAATGCAGTTGCTTTATGCAATGGTAACAACAAAACAACAACAATAACACAGAGTTCACCCTTGATCCAAACACACCTATTCAGTAAGTAAAACCAAAATTTACTAACCAAATCACAATTTTATCCTTAACCACTGATCAAACATCTTATATTATCAACAAACAAGATCATATGAACACAAATAACCAAGTAGTTCAGCCTAAAACAAGGAAATGACCAAATTGCTATTTCAACAGTTAAGATCCAATTTTGACACCAATGAGATTTGACAAACAAGCAAGGTATTTTAAGCTAGATTACTACTAACTAACACTGATTAAGCACCATAACACCATCATCATCAAATTCTACCAACTATTTCAGCAAAAGAGAAAGTTACAAAAAACTTACAAACAAGCAGTCCACCAAGAACACTTAGAACAAGGATCAAATATCACTTCCTAATGACTTCCACAAGTCTCTAACCCATGGCCATCCAATATTCACCATGCTCCAGCCATCTACAACTCTTCAACCTGCATTTTTTATTTTTTCTTTATTTATCTTGATTTTTTGGTATTTTTGATTTTTGAACCTAGGCTGAATATTAACGTTTCTAAAAGCTTCTATGAGCTTTCTTGGAGCTTATGTGACCTATTTCAGTCCATGATGACAACAAACATTAACTTGAGAATTTTGAGAACTTTGGAATTGCACAAGTGAAAACTGTTAAGAAAATTTGATATATGAAATAAGAAGTGAACTTAAAAGAAACTTTCATTAACTAGAAAACTGAGTACAATGGATACAAACACACTAAAGAAAACTAAATTACAACAATACATGCCACAGTTGGCTTTTT
>LBNU01028932.1:62262-75714 GCA_014162995.1 Artemisia annua
GTATGCATATATGTTATTTGCTTATTGAAAGTTGTGATTGCATTTGTTTATTTGTGATTCATGAGTGTCAATCTTGTCATAATATTCATTTGCTTGTTTGTCGATTTCAAGTTTATACACAATAGAATATTTGCTAGATTGTGTCTACTAAGTTGAAAATTTGTGTTTGTATTGCTTATTGATTTAGATATTCTTCCTTGCATATGTTATGTGATTATTTTGCATAATTCACTTAGGAATGAGAATTAAGTAATACTAATTAAATATCTTGGAATATGGTCAAGCGTCTAAATGAGTGACTACATTTTTAAACATGTAGTATTTTTGTAAGATGATGTTTGGTATATATGTTTCTACAATGATGTTTAATGAATGTTTCGTGCTATAAGATAGAAACTCATCTTTGATTGATCATGTAAACTAATCATATCATGTTTCGACGATAACACTTTGTTGTTATCAATTTTCAATGCTTAGCTTAATTTCCATTTATGGTAAGCTTATAATCCTCGGCTTGATCTATATGCTAACATGTGTTAGAATATGTGTTTTTGGTTTTAATCTATCACATTTAATTAGGTGCATATGTTCCAAGTATTATTAGGATACTTGAACGGGTTTTGGGACTCGATAAATATCCATTGTTAAGGAGTGTTTGGCACTACTTGAAATTTGAACTATTTGAAAACAATGTGTTTCATGGATATATGTACTTCTAGGATCTTTTGTTATCTTTGTACATTGTCTTGTACTAACAGATATGCAGGTAGACAACATTTGAGATGTTGTCAAATTTTCAAGTTTATGGATATTTCACTAAGTATAGTGAAATTCGCTAGCCCCCGGTCTAAGTCTATCGGTAAGAGTGTTTCTACATCTATTTCTTGCATTTCCTAATCAGATATGGTATAAAGTTTTGTTTTTAGGAGTTTTAGAAAAATTTGAAAATCGTCTCGATGGTCAAAATAGTGGACTGCCACTTTTTTCAGACCTGGCGGAACTGGCGGATCCAATTTTTGGGTTCCGCCAGTGTATTTTCTGGGCAACCCAGAAATGGCCCAACGGAACACACGAAGGGTTCCGCCCGTGTAGTCGTAGGGTTCCGCCAGTCCTGCAGATTTCTTTTTAAATTTTCATTTAAGACCCTCACTCAAGATCACTCACTTTCATCACTAGGATTCTTCTCACTGATGTAGGATTATTATCACTTGCACCTATAGGATAATCTATAATATTTCTTTCTAAATTTCACAAGAATGATCCAAGATACCTTTCTCTATAAAGGATGGAATCCGGAAACTTTCTCCTTGCAATTCTCGAACCACTGAGTATTTGTGTTCACTACACACACTCACTACATTCTTCCATCATTAACTCATCCCTCATTCGCTAGCTTCACTTATTTGGTGACTTGACAACTTCCTAACAAACCTGGACTCTTTATTTGCAAAGATTACATACAATATCAAAATCATAAGTCCAACTTATGACCATAGATATTGTCTTGTATCTACATATGTTACCTCACTTGGTTAACATAAAAATAATGTGTCATCCTTCAAGACGATAAAGATTTACATCGAGTCATAACTTACTCTTAAGTTATAGATGTATTATCGAGTCTTGCTATCCTTTTTTTTGCTGTCCATTCTCAACTAAGTAGGATTGACAACTTAAGTATTTCGTTTGAAATATTCAAGTAAACTTGACTTACTACCGTAGTCATTAAAAGTCATATCCGAAAAATCAACACCCAAGTATTTTAACAAGGGTGAAAGCTGAAAACACGTAACATACTTATTCAAAACACACGATGTACGCAAGGAACTTTCAAAATTATCATTGTACGCAAGTTATTTTCAAATTTCGAACAATGTACGCAATATGACCTGGAACCAGCAGGTTACCAGGTTTCAAACTTTGAAAATTGACAGGGTTGGTCCCTGTGGTTTGCGTTGACTTGCACCGGTCATCCATTTACTTTTTATCACTTAGTTAGAAAATTACACGTTTGGTCCTTGAATATTTATAGGCATTTCATGCACAGTCCATCACAAAAAAAAATTCCAATTTTTTTTTTAAATATATATATTTTTTTTTAAAAAAAATTAGAAATTAAAAAAATTAAATAAAAATTAAAAAAATAGAAAATTAAAAAAAAAATCGGAAATTTTTATTGAAAAAAAATCAATTTTTTTTTAAAAATATAAAAAAATATTAGAAAATAAAAAAATTTCAAAAAAAAAACAATTTTTTAAAATAATAAAAAAAAATATAAAAAATAAAAAATTTCGAAAAAATAAAAAAAAATTAAAAAATTCAAAAAATCTTTTTTCAGAAATATTCTTTTTCGAAAAAAATTTAAAAAATCATAAATAATTTTTCAAAATTTAAAAAATATAGAAAATAAAAAATTTCGAAAAAATTAAAAAATTCAAAAAATCCTTTTTCGAAAATAATTTTTCGAAAAAAATTAAAAATTCATAAATAATTTTTTAAAATTAAAAAAAAATATAGAAAATAAAAAATTTTGAAAAAATTAAAAAAAAAATAAAAAATTAAAAAAAATCTTTTTTCGAAAATAATTTTTCGAAAAAAATTAAAAAATTCATAAATAATTTTTTAAAATTTAAAAAAATATAGAAAATAAAAAATTTCGAAAAAATTCAAAAAATTCAAAAATTCAATTTTTTTTTAAATATATTTTTTTTTAAATTCAAAACTTTTTTTTAAATAATATTTTTAGAATTTAAAAAAAATATAGAAAAATATTCGACATGTATATATTTTCAAAAAGATTTTTTTAAAAAAAAATTTTGATTTTTTTTTAACTTTTTCGAAATTTTTATTTTCTATATTTTTTTTAATTTTAAAAAATTATTTTTGAATTTTTTAATTTTTTTCGAAAAAAAATATTTTCAAAAAAATTTTTTGAATTTTTTAATTTTTTTCAAAATTTTTTATTTTCTACATATATTTTATTTAATTTTAAAAATTTTTTTTTAAAAAAAACTTTTTATTCTTTTTTTATTTTCTAATATTTTTTTATATTTAAAAAAAAAAATTAATTTTTTTTTCAATAAAACTTTTTGATTTTTTTTATTTTTATATAATTTTTAATTTCTAATTTTTTTTAAAAAATATTTTTTTTGGAATTTTTTTTGTGATGGACTGTGCATGAAATGCCTATAAATATTCAAGGACCATACGTGTAATTTTCTAACTAAGTGATTAAAAGTCAATGGATGACCGGTGCAAGTCAACGCAAACCACAGGGACCAACCCTGTCAATTTTCAAAGTTTGAAACCTGGTAACCTGCTGGTTCCAGGTCATATTGCGTACATTGTACGAAATTTGAAAATAACTTGCGTACAATGATAATTTTGAAAGTTCCTTGCGTATATCGTGTGTTTTGAATAAGTATGTTACGTGTTTTCAGCTTTCACACTTTTAACAATGTTTGTTAAAACACTCATCACAACTAGAACACTCATCATAGTACTCTCCCAATCAATAGGAACAAAAACAAATGTCAATAGGTTTTCATCCTTAAACATTTAACACTTAAGTTCACTTGTTCTTTCACCATCATCTCATCACATTCACCTTGTGATATATCTCAGCCTATAAGCTTCACAAACATGAGCAAAACTTCAAGCACCTCACCCGCTAAGTTGTATCAACCAATGGATCACAACAAATTAGGATTCATCCCTCTTCACTTTCTACATCTATGAAACTTAAGTACTTCCTTAGCACAACAAACCTCTATATCACCACATCCTTCTTTAGACACACTAGATAAGCTACCACCTAGATAAACCAATCCACCATCCTTATCTTCATTTGAATCCATTGAGTGCATTGCTCAAAAAGCCCTTTGTCTAAACACTCGTTTAACAAACTCAACCATACTTCACCACCTATAGGATTAGAACCTTCACCATCAAATGAGCATGAAGCGCATATTCAACTACACTAGGTTTAAGTAGTTCCGCTTTCACAAGTTATCAAAGTATTAGTAATACTTTTAACTTCTGCATATGTTTCATTAAACTTCAAATCAACATTTTAACAACATATGTTAAAATGCAATCTCAAAACCAACCTCATACACCCTGAGAAACAATGACTCTTAAGGAGTATACATAAGAAACTCGAGTGAATTCCTCTTGTCATTATCTAGGGATTATAATCTTGAGACCAAGTATTTTTAGGATAGGACTATCCGATTCAAACACTTTGCCTTCATATCTTCATTTAGGAAAACATGATGTTTTGAAAGACATTATGCCTAAGAAATCATGCGTCAAGTTTTCATCATGATTAAAAGGATATTGTATATCCTATGCGTCATTCTCTCATTGAACATGATAGTTTGTGTTACATGAGATTTCATTATACCCCATTGGGTTAATGATCTTAAATCAACATCTGCAACTTCTAGGATCTAGAGCCTCCTCATCATCTCGTCATTCTTGTTTTCATAAGCATGGTGACTTTATTCCACGTGATAATCTTACTTATTGAAAGACACCATATGTGTCTATTTCCTTTTAAGCGTTCATCATAACCAAACCTTGCTCATAACCCAATTCAAACCCTATGCCTATTCTACTCATCTCTATAGCATACACAAGATCTATTGAATTTAGTAATTTCACTTAGATTCCTGTTCCAAAGAGCTTTCTTGAGAACGTTCTTAACATATTCCATTATCACACACAAACACATCTCTTTGTATTTGATGATCAAATCACTCTCATAACACATACTTAAAAGATGTCTCCCTTTAGATCATGCAACCATAGATTCCAAACACAAAGATTAAAATCTTTTGCATTACACATACATGTGTCGATTACATGTTATTTGATATGATTGGATATCTTAACATAACATGATAACTATTTGATTGATTCATGTGTAAATCTTGGTTATATCTTTATGATGCCTGCATGCTTATATGTTTCGTGTTACTATATATCAACATGATTTGTATGATATTTTCTATCTTTATTTATATGATGTTTTGCATGATTAACATGTTACTTGTTAACTCATGATATGTCATTTTGGTACATGATGCTTTTATATGATATTTATATATTTGAAAGCTTGTGTCTTTTGTTGTCATTTATTAGATCCATGCTTAGGATGGTCTATATAATACTTGCTCCAAAAATGTTATCATATAAACATGGGTTGCATAAATTTTTCGTATTGTTTCTTTCGTGACTTTGTCACACTATTTGTTCACTTCGTGTGCACTTATAATTTGTCGAAGTACTCTTGGTATGATAAACATTTAGAAGTCGTTTTATCATATAAATTTATCACATAGATTGTTATATGCTTAAGTGTCTAAACTTAACAATAAAACAATTTCACAATGAAGTGTTTTAAATAATGACATGCTATTGCTTAGTATGATTATTTGTTGCTATGTGGTAACTTTATGTCTAGTAGTCGAATGCGTTGTTTGTATTAGATGATGTCTTTAGATTTTTATCTTGGTGACATCTTTTGTCACTAACAAATTTGTATTAATGGATTGAGAACTAATCACTTGCCATCTCACTCCATTCTAGCCTTTATATGCTCATCTCGTATAACTGTAATCCCTTTATTGCTACGTGAATTAGTAATATGTTTTATGGAACCCCTACATTTGCATATAGTTTTATAGCTAATAGGATTGAGTCTTAGAGATTTGAAATTTGTGTTTGGATATCTTTCAATCAATCTCTTTCTAATTCACATAATTGCTTCCGCTTTCCAAAAATCACTTCCATCACTATTTAGCTATAACAATAATCTTGTCCTTTCCACCTCCGTTTTTCAAAAATCACCTCCATAAAAATATTCTAATCCTTTCCACCTCCTTTGAGAAAACCACATGCCTCTTCATGAGATCATCTCGCATTGATAGAGAAGAGCTACATGACTTCAAGGATAAAGTTCTTTGTTTGCTAATCAACATCCCTAAACACTTCATAATCATTCAATTTCACAAAGCTCATCGCTTTCACTAAGCTCATCGCCTTCATTAACCTACAACCTCCTAAGCACTTCATCATTATTCTTTATACGATGCATTACACGATATGTTGGATGTCCACCAATTGAGGAGGAGAGAAATTCATTCACATATTTGTATTTTGTCAAATTGTATTTAAAGAACATCTACTCATGTTTCTTACACCCTAAAATACCAACACATAGGTACACTTCATTTGGTTAAAGTAGATTCACAAAGCCACAAGTGCTTCAAGCCTTTGATATTTTCTCTTTTTAATATTTCAAGCCCTTTTCACCCCCAATACCTCATCAAGTGAAAAACACATCATATGTTCGACAAAGTTCTTCATTTCCACAACCAACAACCAATGGAGTCTAGGATTATTCTCAAAACTAGGACTTCACAACTTCATTGTCTAGAACACCATCATAGGATCTCATCCTTTTTCTTCCTCGACACATATCATGCACGTCATTGTAAGTGCAAACAATATTTTAATCAAAACTCTCATTCTCAACATGTTGGTCTAATCAACACTCTCGCATCTTATGATGTCATTTTCATTCTCATATAGGTGTTTAGCATCTTATGATGTCATTTTCATCCTCTTATTGTTATCACTTCCTTTCAATTCCATTCAAACATGCATTATGGCAAGATACATCATCTTTGGTAGATGATCAAGTCATATTCGTTGTTTATCCCTCAAGTTGTGAATTTTAAAATTGCATGAGTCGATATGTTCTATCTTTATATTTCGATATAGCATTTGCTATACACATGAGTTTCTAATAGTTGTCTACACATCACCACCATCTTCCATCATCACTTTCACTAGTCATCACCACCATTGATTAGCGAAAACTACTTTTATCAACCTTGGGTCATCTACCTATTTATCACCGCATGAATCCTTCTAGTAAACCAACACCTACATTAGCACCACTTACTAGTAAACAATCACCAACACTAGTAAACAATCACCAACATTGAGCATTTCAACCTCATGTCTTCATTCTAGGCATTTTTTTAAGGTTTCTATCATATTATATTCACGTTTTTATTGTAATTCTTATTAGAAGAATACACCTTATTTTTGTTATGATGGTTTTTCTTTCTACAAGAATGCACCTCATGAGATCTTTGATATCATGGGTCTCTACCTTGAGTCGCTTATATCATTTATATATATATATAGTGTAACTTTCAAACGAGAACCATTTTATCTGCAAGAACTGCGAGAACCACTTTTTGACCATAAGATGATAAGATCAATGGTTATAAATGAATGTGGCAGTTTTGTAATTAAAATGGAAACAAATATAATTAATTAAATGAAGAAGGGTATAATAGGAACTCATTAAATATATTGAAAATAAATAAATAAAAAGCTCCTTATGGAGAATCAGTTACATACTCCGTAATCAAAACCACATATCACATTCACATGTCTCTATCTCCTTTCTTCAACATTATACCGCCGCCGCCTCTCGGTTTCTTTATCACAAACTCGCTAGAAAAATTCAACATTAACGAATATGATCACCATCGTTCTTATCTCCTCACCAACTATAAATCCACCATCGAAACCCCATGTGTTGAGGTTATTTTTTTTTTATTTTTTTTTCTAGATCTGTATATATATTTCAAGTTGCTTGGTTTCTTTTTAATAGATCTATGTATTTAATTTACAGATCTGAGTTTTTATAACACTCTTGACATCGCTGTTGTTGCCGGAATCTACTGTCGCTTCCGCCGGAATCTGCGCCTCTGGTTAATTCATAGTGAGTGTATTCATTTTTACTACTACGTATCTTTTTATATGCTAAAGATTGTGTTTTGATGATGGGTTTGTTATGATTTTAAGTAATTGATGTGGGTTTAATGGTTTATGATGGGTTTGATTTTGTTTCGAAAAATCGATGACTGGTATTTGTAGAATCTTTAATGATCTTGTTCAAAAACTGAATATACCCGAAATCTATATGTTTCGAAAAGTCTTAATGGGATCTTGGAAAGTATTTTATAATATTAAAGAACCTAACATGTTTTTATTTATTATGTTTTTTGTTTTGTGCCATAAAAAATGGAATTAGGCATGTGGTTAGTGGTTACAGATATGAAGTTGTATACTGTCTCGAGTAATAATATGGTAGGTTGGTGCACACATGTTTATTCAATGAATTCTTATTTTATTGAATTTTATTAGTTTAAATGTTTACGTCTAATTGCTTATGTGTTTAAAACAAAACTAAATAACATTAAACATGATGATCCTGTTTTCGTGCAAGTATCCTTTGAGGCTCAAGTGCTAGTCCATCGTCTTTTCGCTTTTCGTGCGTATTGACGTATAGTTACATTTTGGATTTTTTTGCAAGTAAGTTCGTGAAGGCGTGCACATATGTTATAATGGTGCATATCTGTTTTTCAGCTAAAATCAATAAAAGTGCCGTGTATATATGTTTTAAGGTTAATATAAATTCAAGGATAAATGGATGCATGCATATTCAAAACATATATGTTTTAATTAGTTGGATCTAACTAATGAAAACCATATATGTTTGAAAACATGATGTTTTTAAACATGTATGTTCAAAACATGTATGTTCAAAACATGCATGTTTTAAAACATGTATGTTTAAACAATGATTGTTTATAAACGAAATGCTTAAATCATGTATACACAAGATTGTGCATATGCATTATGCTAGTAGTTGTGGTTAATTTTCGTTTCTTATTTGTTTGTGGTTTAATTGTTTTCGTACATGCTTGTTCCAGATTGATTGATGAAGATGATGATATCACTTAAGACCGGGAAGATGATTATACATGAAGATAATTTATGACTTTTGGAGATATATGATTATTGCATGTGTTTTTGTACTTGTAATCAAGTGAAATGTAACATTTAAGTATATCAATCTTGTTTTTCTTTTTATAATGATTTATGTTCTTTAATTTGTGTTTCAAACTTTAAAAAAAATAGATCAGGTAAAAATTGGTTAGTGTAGAAAAAAAGTGTTACTAAAAAAAACATGTATGCACTGTTGAGTATTTTGGAAAAGAAAAATATGCCCCTTATATATTGGAGGGAAAAAATCATGTATTATTTGCCTATTTAACAAAATAAAAATAATAATGTTAGGTATAAAAAACCATGTTATGCACACATGACAATTTGAAAACATTTACCATTAAAAAGAAAAAAAAAAAAAAAAACTCTACAATTTAAGATTATAAAAAACTGAAAATTATAGAAAAAATGAAATAACATAAAAAAACAAAAACAAAACAAAAACAAAAATAAATGAAATGTCTTATAATATGCCCTTTGAATACACAAAATAACAAAAATGGGATAAGCATCAATTGATGATACATTGTGTATTATTAGTTGTAAAAGGTGTTTTCGCAGTCTTGTTAGTAAGGATGGTTTCCCAGTAAGAAAGGGACCCTATATTAATAATATATATATTATAATAATATATATATATAATAGTTTATACGTATTAATATATAATATATATAATATATTATAATATAGTATATATATATATATATATTATATATTAGTATATATAATATAATAATATACTCTAATATATATATGTCATCTTATTTCTTTGAGATGAATATTGCATTAACTTTCATTGTAGGTCACTATTAGTAACGATCAATCGTATATAGCATACTCATCTAAGGATGAAGTTTTGCATCGATTATTTTTATTCTTTTATTTTAGGTACTTCTTGAGACCTTCGAACAAGGAGGAATCTCCATCAAGCACTCATGATGCATCTTCTATACACTTTGTTGTATAGGACACGTTTGTCTAAAGACAAAGCTTATATTATACTAATTTTTGTTTTGTAGGATTCTTCATCCTTGCATCATATACGTTGGTGATGAGACGAAAAGTGTTACGCTTTTAGGGGGTCATTTAAGCCCTAATTCGTATAAAAGTGATCAAATATTGCCCTAAATCGTTCCTTTTGTCATTTTCGGTACTTTTGAGAGGAATTCTGGAAAACATGCATATTCGGACGTTTTTGGAGCATAAAAGTGAAGAAAACGACAAAGTCTCAAAGAAGCTGGAAATTACAACCTGATGGCGTCAGGAGTCACAAGGTGACGCCGTCAGTAAGGATGACAAAAGAGTGGAATTCAATTATCAAACGACAGGCCAGAAAGATTTCAAGAATTAACACCTGACGGCGTCAGGTGTTAGAAGATGTAGGCCGTCACGTGTTAAGTTAAAGAGAGACGGCCCAGAGAGTTTTACAAGCTGACCACGTCCCAAATGGATCTAGGCCATCCGAGAACCCTAATGGCGGCGAGCTGATGGCGTCAGGCCCTATAAGCTGACGTCGTCCGAAATTATTTTCTATATATATTTTCCAAATTTTCATTCATTATGGGTGGAACTTTGTAGAGAACTTTTAGGGCAAACCCTAAAGACGAATTTTCTGTGACTTTTAGGGTTTCCAACCCTTGGAACCCTAGTGCTTAATTAAAGATAAGTCCTCACTTTAATTCAATCAATATGTCTATGTGTTGGTTGTCTATCTATCTTGCTTGTCTTTCAATTAACATGAGTAGCTAAATTCTCTAGTGTTTGCTTAGATCTAATGAAACCTAACTATTAATTATTGGTTGATTGGTGTGTGTTGTTGTTTGTTGGGATGATTGTTCCATCAATGTTAGGCTCAAGAAAACTGGCCAACCTCCTTTATGGTAACGTGCTTGAACGTCTTGGGAAACATGTAGCCAAGGCATACTAGGCTATTAAGGTAGTATTTAACGCATGAGCCACTGTTTACAACCCCTATGGTTGTGCCGTGCATGGCATAGGGCGAGATAAGAGCTCATAGAATTGGAGAGATATGTATGCCACTCCATGAGTTATTAGGAATACACCCTTCATCCACACAAGTAACACACATATCAATTAACCGGTAAAAGATAGTTAGGGAGTAATGAAATCTAAGTAAACACAATTTTCTCCATATTGTTTTCACAACCACAATAGTTTAGATATTTATTTTATTTTAATTTGCATAAGTAGTAAACTTGGGTTAGTTGACTAGCAACTAATTCCGCCCTTCCTCTAAAAACCGAGATTTTAATTGCTTTCAAAAAAATATAAAAATACAAAAAGAATCTTCCTTCCACCCTTAGACCTATTAGAGTAGCTTTTCTATCCTAACGAACACTATTCCCTGTGAGAGAACGATCAATCCCCCGTACTTACCACTATCCTATACTACATCGGTCAGGTACACTGCCTGGTGGGGTTGTAAGCCTCTTGAGATCCCTCGAGAGGTAAAACCTGTTGTAAGGTCACAAAACCACGCATCAAGTTTTTGGCGCCGCTGCCGGGGAATAGTTATTGTTTAGGTAGAATTTTTATTTCTTTAGGTCTACTCACTAGATTCCTTTCTAGTGAGATTTTTATTTTCTTTTTCTAGGATTTTCTTTAGTCTATCTTTTTCTTCGTGTTTTTGTTCGTAATCTTTACCATCCGCCATCATGGAAGGTGGTAACATCCTTGATCCCAACAACCTAATTCAACCAAACCACCCACCACAACCAAACCAACCTCCTAGACCCCGCACCTTAGGAGAGTATTCCCGACCTAGCCACCTTGGCTATCGAAACACCATTGAGCTCACTCAAGGAGCCAATGTCACTCCCTTGCGATCCGACACCATCCGGTTGGTGCAAAGCGGATGCGCATTCCATGGACTTCGTTCCGAAGATCCAAACCAACATCTCAAGGATTTCCTCAAAATCGTAGATTCCATAGACCTTGATGTTGCAACTCGAGAGACGACCCGATTGCGTCTCTTCCAATTCTCTCTACGGGACCAAGCTAGTCAATGGCTTGAGCGACTTCCCGCAGGATCCATCACCTCTTGGGACGATCTCACAACTCGTTTCCTTGCTCAATTTTTCCCACCGGGGAGAACTACCAAGCTAAGGAATGATATCTTGGCGTTCCAACAACGCCAAGGCGAAACCCTCTACGAGGCATGGACTCGATTCAAGGACTTACTCCAAAAAGTCCCTCATCATGGCATAGACCTTTGGCTCCAAGTCCAAATCTTCTATGACCACATCAATCTCCACACGAGGCAAACCATTGACCAAGCGGCCGGTGGCAAGCTACGTGATCTAAGTGCGGAACAATCATGGGATCTCCTAGAAGACCTTGCTCTATATGACAACGAAAGTTGGAATGATCCCCGTGATTTGAATAAAACGGTCAAGGCTATATCTTTGCCTTCGAATAATTCAAGCACTTTCGACCGTAGGATCATAGAACTCGAAGACCAAGTCAAGTTTCTCATGAAATCCTACGAAGCTCCTAAACCTTCAAGCCAAGTGAATAAATCACTTCTTCGTGCGAATTATGTAGTGGTCCCCACGACACTCGTGATTGCATGGAACTCCCCGAACAAGCTTTTGCGGACTACGCATCCACGCGTACCGACGGAGCGGGAGATAAGTGGTACACTTTCAAACCCGAGCCAAACCCTTATGGAGATTCATATAACCCCTTATGGAAAAATCACCCCAACCTTAGGTGGAAGTCAAATCAAAACGCACCCCAAAACAATTCTTCCAACCCACCTAACCGGTTTCAACCAAACGGTAATTCCTCAAACCGTACCTTCAACAACAATCCTTCCAAAAACTATGGTAGTACCAACAACTTTGAAGGATTGATGTCGAAATTTATGGCGTCTCAAGAAGCTCGTATATCCAAGTTTGAATTCGAGTTCAAACAAAAGCAAAGCGAGATGACCGATAAAATCGATTCCTTGTTGAAGATTCTCAATGATCGAGAGATGGAGCCCTCCCGAGCGACACGGTCAAGAACCCGAAACTAAACGTTAACTCCATTTCTTTGGTTTCATCTCCTAGTTCTTGTCCACAATACTATTAGGTCAACGCCATAAGCAAGTGTTTCAAACAAACCCAAATCCCCCAAAAAGACCACGAGACTAAAACATCCAACACCAAGTCGGTCGATAACATAGTTGAAACACACCCCACAAAAGACCTTGACGAAGAATTCATGGAATTACACCTTGAACATCCGGTTATTGATGTGTTGGAACGAGCCCCTTACTATAGCGCTCTATTAGAAAAATATGAAGAGAAGCTCAAATTAGGAGAAAAAGGGACCGCCTTCGTTCGAAACAAACTACCTAAGAAGTTAGATGATCCGGGTCTATTTGTCCTACCGTGTAGGATAGGTAACTCGGAAGTATATGACACATTGGCCGATCTTGGGTCTAGCCTCAACTTACTTCCCCTACCTCTCTACACCACCCTCAAACTAGGAAAGCTAGAAGAAACCGAAGTAATAATAGGTTTAGCGGACGGAAGTGTGGCATACCCGGTAGGAGTAGTGAAGGATGTG
>LBNU01028932.1:77901-88640 GCA_014162995.1 Artemisia annua
CATATTCTCTTTTTAACTCAACCATGCTTTCTCTTCTTACCCAACCATGGTTTGATTCTAACCCAACTTCTCTCATACACTTCCTTTCCAAGCAAAGGAATATCCCATGGCATATTCTTCTCTCCTTTCTATGCCATGTAAGGAATACCTAAACTACCCCTACCCAATTATCCCTTCTATCTTTCTCTCTTTGATAATTGGTTTACACCTTAAACATTCTTTCACTTCACAAATGATTTTCACACATGGCTATTTGAGTTGGTTGTCCTTGAGGATGAATAATATTAAGGTTTAGTGTGAAGTACAATTGGGGGTTTAGCAAGGTTAGGAATTTATAAGGCCAAACACCCAAACTTGGGAAAAATGTAACAGACATCCTGGCGCGCTGCCCGCGCGTTGACGCGCGGGTGACGCGCCAGTCTCGTTAAATTTTTCCCAAGATGGGTCTTTGCCTATAAATACCCCACCTTGGCTCTTGTATTTCTCACCCCTTGAAAAACATTCTTTCTCTCTAATTTCTTTTCTTTCTACCCTCTAAGTCTACACATCTTGTGTTCTTAATCTTTCATTTATCATCTTTGAAAGAACACATTCTCCACAAGGGAAGAATCACAAGAACCTAATCCACTCTTGTGATTGTGTCAAGGGTCTTCTTCTCTATACCCTTTCTATTAGAATCGAGTCACTAGGTTAGGTTAGGGCTTGATTCAAAGAAACAACATTCAATAATTCTATTTGTTTGTAAGGGAAGTCTTGTGTCTTTGTGACCAAGCCTAGATCATTGGGGATCTAGTTTGAAGTCTTGTGTCTTGGTGACCAAGCCTAGATCATTGGGGATCTAGTTGGGGTTTGATACTTCCGGTGGGAAGTCTTAGTGGTCTTTGTGGTTAAGTCGAATCACGAGATTCTTTTGGGTGGTTTCCGAGGGCGGAAAACCGTTGGGGAGTAGCTCTTTCTTTGTGAGCACCGATCTTTGTGCATATCGGTGGAGTGAAGTTGTAACGGTTTGTAATCCACCAAAAGGATTATACTAGAGTAATAGTATCGGTGTCGTGGATTCGCAACTGGACGTACGGATGGTATAAACCCCCCATCCCGAACCAGTATATATCGTGGTGTCTCTTTACATGCTTTATATACTTTGCTTGTGTTTGTGGTTGTGATTATTGTTGTATAACCACTTGTTGATCTTTGAGGCTTGAAGTCATTAAACTTCGAAGAAGCTGAAAAGACCGTATTCACCCCCCTCTACGGTTCTACAAATACGTTTTCGTCCGTTTTCATCCATTTTTCATACGTTTTCGTCCGTTTTTAGACGTGTTTTTACGCTTTCATACATTTTCGTCTGTTTTCGTATGTTTTCGTCCGTTTTCTCACGTTTTCGCCCATTTTCTTCCATTTTCATACGTTTTCATCCGATTTCGTTCATTTTCGTACGTTTTCGTTCGCTTTCATCCGTTTTCTTTTATTTTCATCCATTTTTCATATGTTTTTGTCTGTTTTCATACGTATTCGTCTATTTTCTTACGTTTTCGTCTGTTTTCTTACGTTTCTGAATATCACTTGTGATTTTCTTAATATCACTTGTGATTTTCTTATGTTTTCGTTCATTTTCTTACGTTTTTCATACGTTTTTTATATCACAATTGATATTCAGAGTATCACTTGTGATTTTCTGAATATCACTTGTGATATTCTGAATATCACTTGTGGTTTTCTGAATATCAATTGTGATTTTCATGTTACAAAACATTAGTTGAAAATTACTTGTGATATTCAGAAAATCGCTTGTGATATTCAGAAAATCGCTTGTGATATTCAGAATATCGGTTGTGATATTCAGAATATCGCTTGTGATATTCAGAATATCGCTTGTGATATTCTGAATATCACAGAATATCACTTATGATATTCAGAATATCATTTGTGGTACTCAGAATATCATTTGTGATATTCAGAAAATCAAAGAATATCACATGTGATATTCAAAAAATCACTTGTGATATTCAGAATATCACGGAATATTACTTGTGATATTCTGAATATCACAGAATATCTCTTATGATATTCAGAAACATATGAAAACGTCTGAAATGGCCAAAAGCATTTAAAAACGAACGAAAATGAATGAAAACGGATGAAAACGTATGAAAGCGTAAAAACACATATGAAAAATCACGAAAATGTATGAAAAATGGACGAAAACGAAAGAAAACGGACGAAAACGTATGAAAACGTAAGAAAACATAAGAATATGGATGAAAACGTATGAAGACGGACGAAAACGGACAAAAGCGTAAGAAAACGGATGAAAACGCAAGAAAACGAACGAATATTTATGAAAACAGACAAAAACGTATGAAAGCGTAAAAGCACGTCTGAAAACGGACGAAAAAGTATGAAAAATGGACGAAATCGGNCACCCTCCCCCTCTACGGTTCTACAAATACGTTTTCGTCCGTTTTCATCCATTTTCATACGTTTTCGTCCGTTTTTAGACGTGTTTTTACGCTTTCATACATTTTCGTCTGTTTTCGTATGTTTTCGTATGTTTTCGTCCGTTTTCTCACGTTTTCGCCCATTTTCTTCCATTTTCATACGTTTTCATCCGATTTCGTTCGTTTTCGTACGTTTTCGTTCGCTTTCATCCGTTTTCTTTTATTTTCATCCATTTTTCATATGTTTTTGTCTGTTTTCATACGTATTCGTCTATTTTCTTACGTTTTCGTCTGTTTTCTTACGTTTCTGAATATCCCTTGTGATTTTCTTAATATCACTTGTGATTTTCTTATGTTTTCGTTCATTTTCATACGTTTTTCATACGTTTTTTATATCACAATTGATATTCAGAGTATCACTTGTGATTTTCTGAATATCACTTGTGGTTTTCTGAATATCAATTGTGATTTTCATGTTACAAAACATTAGTTGAAAATTACTTGTGATATTCAAAAAATCGCTTGTGATATTCAGAATATCGGTTGTGATATTCAGAATATCGCTTGTGATATTCAGAATAACACAGAATATCACTTATGATATTCAGAATATCATTTGTTTGGTACTCAGAATATCATTTGTGATATTCAGAAAATCAAAGAATATCACATGTGATATTCAAAAAACCACTTGTGATACTCAGAATATCACCGAATATCACTTGTGATATTCTGAATATCACAGAATATCTCTTATGATATTCAGAAACATATGAAAACGTCTGAAATGGCCAAAAGCATTTAAAACGAACGAAAATGAATGAAAACGGATGAAAACGTATGAAAGCGTAAAAACACATATGAAAAATCACGAAAATGTATGAAAAATGGACGAAAACGAAAGAAAACGGACGAAAACGTATGAAAACAAACGAAAACGTAAGAAAACATAAGAATATGGATGAAAACGTATGAAGACGGACGAAAATGGACAAAAGCGTAAGAAAACGGATGAAAACGCAAGAAAACGGACGAATATTTATGAAAACGGACAAAAACGTATGAAAGCCTAAAAGCACGTCTGAAAACGGACGAAAAAGTATGAAAAATGGACGAAATCGGATGAAAACGGACGAAAACGTATTAAAACGAATGAAAACGCATGAAAACGAATGAAAATGGACGAGAACCTATGAAAATGTAAGAAACAGACGAAAACGGGCGAAAACGTAAGAAAACGGGCGAAAACGTATGAAACCAGACAAAAACGTATGAAAACGGACGAAAACAGACGAAAACGTAAGAAAACGGGCGAAAACATATGAAAACGGGCGAAAAGGGACAAAAACGTAAGAAAACGGAAGAAAACGTATGAAAACAGATAAAAACGTATGAAAACGGGCGAATACGAAAGAAAACAAGCGAAAACATATGAAAGCAGAAAAAAAAAGGAAAAAAAAGTGAAAAAAAAAGTGAATTATTAAAAAAAAAGTGAATTAGAAAAAAAAATGTGAAAAAAAAGTGAATTATAAAAAATAGAAAAAAAAACGTTAAATAGAAAAAATAGACAAAAAAAAGGAAAAGAAAAAAAAAAATAAATAATAAAAAGATAAAAAGACAAAAAAAAAATAATAATAAATAAATAAATAAAAATGGACTTAGGTTTCTATATTAAATCTTAGGTTAATCCATACCATTAGTTCAAACTAAATGGATAGTGGGGATTTGTCCCTTGGTATGCGCAAAAAAAGAGTATGTAAAATAAAGTGACTCGTTATTAATATCCATACACATCCAAACAATTTGATCCTCACTAACCAATTGAAAATGCTTATAAACTTCTTTGTTGGGCTTTGGAAAGTAAGGTTCTCGTTAACGTCCTGATAATCCCAAGTGATAATCACCGTGCTTCGATAATCCGATGGGCCCACCATGTCTGCAATTCCAGCATCACATGTTAGTGAAGTTACGGAGTTAGCATTGATGTTACTGTTTACACTTTAGAGTGCCAAGATTTAGCAAGTCAACAAATATAAACAAAGTTGTATGATGTTAAACTACGATTATATGTGAAGACTTACTGTGAAAAGTGAGAAGAATGATATGATATTGATCCATGTTGTATCTAGATAACGATAATATGCCGTTCTCCATTGTTTGCTGACGAACAAAGTAGCAATAATGATCCAAAAGCCAACTATCAATCCACCAACCGCGCAGATAACCAGAATCCAATCAAAACCATCAGATTCATCACTTTTGCTGTTAGTGTCTTCTGCATCAACACTAGTTTGTTGGCAGGATGAAAGAGGAGCCCCACAAAGTGCATTACCAATGAAATTATATTCACTCATGCTTTGGAGTTGAGTGCTTGTTGGTATTCTTCCTATCAGATTGTTGTACGATACGTTTAACAAGCTTATGGAAGCTAACCTCGACAAGCGTATTGGAATCTTTCCATTAAGACGGTTCATTGACAAATCCAGAGTTTCAAGGATTCCCATTTCACCAATTGTTTCAGGAATGCTGCTGGATAAATCATTTCGTGACAGATTCAAGTAGCGCAAGCCTCTGAGTGTCCCAAGTTCATTAGGAATTGGCCCAAACAAGTTGTTGTTTGAAAGGTCTATTGTTGTTACTAGATAAAGAATGGTGCTATACAAAGCCATTTGTCCTTTTATCCACAAGGATACACTTTGTGGCACATCGTTAAAGTAATCAATTTTATAAAGAACAGTCGGGCTAGGGCTTAGTCTTCCGGAAATGACGCTGAAGTTTGTAAAGCATGTTGGTATGTTTCCGAAAAGATCATTAAGAGAAAGATCTAAGATCTGAATAGAAGTGAGACGACATATTTCATCTGGGATTTTTCCTTCTAGGTGGTTCGATCGAAGGCTTAGAAGTTTCAGACTACTACTATTTCCTTTTATTGATGCCGGTATTCTTCCCGTCAGTCCATTTTCTGCAAGCTCAACGTTTACCAAGCTCTTGGAATTCAATACAGACACAGGTAAATTTCCAGATAGCTTGTTATTGCACATATGCAATGATTTTAGCGAAGAAATCTTTCCAAGAGAGGATGGGATTATACCGGATACCTTGTTATGCTCTAGGTTCAAGATTACAAGATAATCCCAATTCATCCAACAATCTGGGATGACACCTGACATGTTATTGTATCCCATATTAAGAACTTCTAAAGACTGCGGTTCTTGAATCTCGGAGCACAAAAACTGACCTAGGGACCCCGAAATATTGTTGTGTGAAAGATCTAGGAATCTCAGGTTGGGTTTATTCAAATTTCTAGGCAACAGACCATTAAAATGGTTGGAACTTAGATCTACGATCGCATATTGTACAAGAAAACTAACATCTCCCAACTTCCCCTGAATGTTATTGTTGGATATGTTCAAGTACGTTACTGTAGAGAACGTAGTCCAAAACCAATGGGGGATGATGTCTGATATGTTTGCATTGGCTAGATCCAATTCATTCAACATTGTTTGAGACTGAACCCATGAAGGAAAATTAGGGCCTAAACTGCAAGAACCTATTCTTAGCACAGAGAGTTGGAAGGGTGGGACCCAATTATTAGCATTTAGCTTAAACACTAAAATGTTATCCCCGATCCACAAAGTTCCCAAGGCTGTTAGCTTGGCAAAGTGGTTTTCAGTCACAATACCGGTTAAGAAATTGTGATGTAGAGTTAAAAAAGATAGTTTCCCAAGCTGTCCAATACTTTCAGGAAGGCTTCCATTCAGCTTGTTAAACGAAAGATCCAAGAGTACCAACGATGATAAACCACCAATGGTATCTGGGATCGAACCTTCAAATTTGTTTACATTAATCTGAAGCGTCACCAAGAGTGACAAACTTCCTACAGAATCCGGAATGGTTCCTGTTAAATTATTGTAAGCAAGATCGATGCTGGAAAGATTCTTCAATCTTCCCAGTTTTCTAGGGAGTCGACCAATCAGATCATTTCCACGCATGGCTAATAGTTCCATTTTAGGGGACTCACACTCACAAAATCTTTCAAGAAGCTCGGACACATTCCCAAAAAAGTAATTAGAATTAAAATCGAGGGTAGTCAAATTGCAAAGGTTAGGTAAAGATTTAGGTATCTCCTCGACAATCTGATTGTTCGATAAGTCAATATGAACAATCAGGGAAAAGTTCTGAAGATTCCCAAGAACTGGACCAGAAATATTGCAGTTACTAACGTCGAGGAATCTAAGATTACTTAGACGAGTGTGAAATAATGTGTTTGCCCACCACAAAGAAAAGAAACCAAAAGAAAAAGAGACAAGCACAACTATTGAGCTTGACAAAAGAATAGTAAGGCTAAGTATTTTAGACATCTTCCTGCTACCAAAGAAAAATGAAACTTCTCTATCTACATAGCAAGTCAACTAGCATGTAGTAAATGCATGTTGTAGTGTCGGCATAGGAAATCTCATGCAATCTTTGAATTATAAGATTTCTAGTTTTTCACATTGTAATATGGCCATGCAAGTTGGTCTATAAAAGCATGAACAAAGTGTAGTTCAAAACGTACCAGCCTTCACAAATATTTCATAAATAAAGAGTTTTTTAAGTTTTTATCCTTTTGGAGTATTAATCTTAATACTACCATTTTGTCTCCTAAATAACGTTTAATATTTTGTGAGCAATATTTTTGTGAGAGTAACATCTCATATATCCAACAACGAGACAACCCATTCAATATCAACGGAGAATTTACAAAAGTATTACTTGAAACACTAAGGGTCCTCAAAGAAGACATGCTATGGAAACCACTATGAGTACCGGGATTTAAAGCACCAAAAAAACAACCAGTGAGGTCTAGCGATTCTAAATCATGTAGACTAAAAATCCAACCAGGCAACAAACTGTCGAAGATGTTAAACGAAAGATCTAGGACGATAAGAGACGTAAAACTAACTGTGGTTAGATTACTAGGAATTTGAGTTAAGCCACATGAAGAGAGGTGTAGTTCTTGCAATAAAGGGAGAGTACTGATCACCTGAAGCCAATCTGAAGCTTCTGTGAGGTTAATGCCCACCATATTTAGATGCTGCAATTGTGTCAGATTCCTTAGCCATCTTAAATTATTGGAATGAAGATTACTGAATACCATATCGTCCTGAAGAGCTAGAACACGTAACATAGACAAATTCCCTAGGTTTTGGGGAACTTCCCCACCGAATTGCGACTTTGACATATTTAGATATGTCAGATTTTTTAAAGAACCGATGAATGCTGGAACAGGGATTAATTTGAAGTCGTTGCAACTCAAGTCTAAGTACCTAAGTTGCACCAACTTGATCAAGCTAGAACTTATGTTTCCGCCTAACATGTGTTTTGATGCTTCTTCGAGTTCATCATCCGTGTCATAAGATCCATGACATCGACCTTTAAGACCATCGTCAGGTCCTCGAAGGCGAATCTCAAGGACGTGCCCTGTGCCGTCATCACATACTACACCGGACCAACTGCAACAGTCATTACCGGACCAAGATGAGAGACGGTTGGTGCGATCAATAAGATTGTTCTTGAACTGAATGAGCGCCAATCGTTCGTTTGCTTTACATAGTACATTATCTTGGTTTTGTTTACAGAAACAAAATGTGCAAAGTGAACAAATTAGGAGAAACCAAATGCAAAATGCAGAAGGAGGAAAAGTAAGAAGTGCCATGGTGGTTTTGAAATTTAGTTTTTCTTCTTGAAACTCGAAATGCCCTTAATATTCTTCTTCTAAATTTATAATTTTCAAGAAGAATATTCAAAGAATTAAATGCGTAGAGAAACCATTCAAACAATGTGAAATATCTAAATTAATGTGATACTTCTTTTATCAGAATTAAAGGCTTAGCCGCCTAGATTGAGGGGGTCTTGCAACTTGCTTTATTGCTATAGATACTGTCCCAAGCCACAGAAATTTAAGACCACTCGTTTATACTTTATAAGGTGTATTACACGTTTGACTGGTGTTATTCTCGATCGAGTTTCTCCTTCATGGAGTAGATCACTAGAGTCTTAGAAATTTTAAAGTATATTACACGTTTGGCTCTTGTGCAATCTCTGTTAGAGCAGTGGGTATGGTAACCTTGCAGCTGAGTTATGGGCAGTGGCGAAGCTTGAAAATTTCAGTGGGGGTCGGGATCTAAATTTTTTTTCCTAACGCTATTTTTGGGTAATATGTTCGGGTCGGTGATTCGATTCGGTCGGGTCAAAAAATAAATACTATTATTATATAAAAAAAGTTTCAATCACTAAAACTAAAACATTTGTCCAAGACAACTAAACATTAAAAAGGAGACAAACGGTTGGTACCTGGTTCGATTCATTGAAGAAATTAGAGTTCAGCCTTTCGACCTTTAAGACCTTGAATTCTTCAATTATGGACTCCGAACAAACTTGTCAGAATTTCTTTTCTATGTAAATCACCTACTGTTTGCTAGATTCTCATCTGACATCTTATTACGTAGGCGATTCTTGAATATCTTCATTGCCGAAATCCCCTCTCTGTTGTTGCAGTCGAAACGCGGATGTCAACAGTAGCCGACACACTCTTTCAACCAAATCGTACATGCTATTTTTCCCAGTTTCTACAAGAGTTTGGCAGAGATCAGAAAGAGTTGCTACCTCACTAACTTGGCATTATTTATCCTTTCAACTTGAAAAGTCTCCAATTGACAAACTAATTGATTTCTCTCCTGCTCAGTAAAGTCCGTAGGATAATTTTCTCAACAAGAAGAGACAATGTGATCAATATTAATTTTTTTGAACAACTCTATTGGTTGTTCATTGCAAGCAGCCGGACCAATAACCGGTTCGCTTGTTGAACCTTTTTGACCTTTACTCTCCTTGAATTTTGTCATCAATTCCTTCTACTTGTTGTTATTCATTCGTCTTTTTAAAAAATGAAGTTATGGTTTTATTCTTCACCATAGTCACAACCTTATATAAATTGCAAATAACTTAAATTAGTTTAAGCTAATTAGAAATCCAAGGACCACAGTAGCTAATTCATAGTCACAACCCTATATGAAGTTGACTTTGTTTTTCAAAAATGAAGTTTAAGCTAATTAAAATCAAAACAACAACCATTTTCTAATTTCTGCCATATTGAACTTTCAACCCAATTTTTAATTCTACTTAAATCCCTATTTCTACTAAATCCCTAAATAAAAGACAAATAGATGATCTAACTCATTTAAAGACAAAGTAGACAAAATAACTTGCGCATCAAACTAAAAAAGTTAAAATTTTGCTCAAAATTTTTTGCGCATTAAAATTCGTTTTTTTGTGCATTAAAAAAAACGTATCAAAACTCAAAATTATGAAAAACTTTTTTCACAAAATTTTCATCACAAATACCCGTCTTGGGAATTTTTTTGGATTTTTCCGAGAACTTTTTGAAAAAAATTCTTTTTCTTTTTACGGATATTTGTCTTTTTATTTAATTCTACCTATATATATATAATATATATATATCATATATAATATATATTATAATAATATATATATAATCATATATATATATATATATATATTTAACCTGCAAAATAATAGTAAAAACAACCAGCACTAACAACTAACAAAAAATAAAACAAAATAAATACGCAAAAACAACGGAAACACCACTAAAAAAATAATAAAATAATGTATAATAAACATAACTCTATATAACCATAATAAACCATAAACATAAGCACAAAACCCAACAACCCTACTAATTTATACATAAAAAAACATCACCTAACAACAACCTAACAACATAATATCTATATCACAATAATTCCTATACTCGAAAAGCCTAAAAATTACTAACTCCTTTGCGGAGGATGATATATTTAACACTTTCCCCACTGAATCTTACCCTCTATCAACAAGAGAAATATCCTAGGAGGCTCGTATATTACCTTATATATAGGAGATATTATAGAACACTTCCACTATTGAATTGATCAATTATGAAGATCGTTACTATTGACAAAAAACTATTTATAACTCTCACATAACTAATAATTTATACTATTGAATACTGTGCACGGGTAATACAATCGTCACAATACCTGGTGTATAATCTAATGTAGAGTGGATACTATCCTATATTATCTTAGATGAGCCAATGCGTTACTATTTTGACCTCAGCCACCACCACCTACACACTCCTTACTTACGCTCATCGTGGATTAATAATCTCACCCTAAGGAACAAAGTATGTCTTATGCCAAACAACACTTGCCAAGTTCGATTGTCCCTGTACCGATACCATTATTATTTTTCTCACGA
>LBNU01028932.1:91284-112378 GCA_014162995.1 Artemisia annua
TCATCTGACATCTTATTACGTAGGCGATTCTTGAATATCTTCATTGCCGGAAATCCCCTCTCTGTTGTTGCAGTCGAAACCGGGAGTGTCAATAGTAGCCGACACACTCTTTCAACCAAATCGTACATGCTATTTTTCCCAGTTTCTACAAGAGTTTGGCAGAGATCAGAAAGAGTTGCTACCTCACTTAACTTGGCATTATTTATCCTTTCAACTTGAAAAGTCTCCAATTGACAAACTAATTGATTTCTCTCCTGCTCAGTAAAGTCCGTAGGATAATATTTCTCAACAAGAAGAACAATGTGATCAATATTAATCTTTTTTGAACAACTCTATTGGTTGTTCATTGCAAGCAGCCGGACCAATAACCGGTTCGCTTGTTGAACCTTTTTGACCTTTACTCTCTTGAATTTCGTCATCAATTCTTTCTACTTGTTGTTCTTCATTCGTTCTTTTAAAAAATGAAGTTATGGTTTTATTCTTCACCATAGTCACAACCTATATAAATTGCAAATAACTTAAATTAGTTTAAGCTAATTAAAATCCAAGGACCACAGTAGGTAATTCATAGTCACAACCCTATATGAAGTTGACTTTGTTTTCAAAAATGAAGTTTAAGCTAATTAAAATCCAAGAACCAACACCAATTTCTAATTTCTGCCATATTGAACTTTCAACCCCAATTTCTACTAAATCCCTAAATAAAAGACAAATAGATAGATCTAATCATTTAAAGACAAGTAGACAACAAACCTAATATGTGCGGATTGCGGAGGCTGGTCGCCGGTCGGCGGTGGTCGGAGGTGGGCGCCGGCGGGACTGCAGGACAGCGGAGGAGCCAGAAGGACAGAAGGTTGGGAGGGTTTGGGATGATTATTTGGTTTGTTACTTTGTTAATTGTTATTGTTTGTGTTGGTTCAATGTTCCAGTTCTATTTTTTCTTTTCCTTTTAGTGGGCCGGTTTTATTTTTTTTTCTTTTAGTGGGTTATATAAAAATTATATAATGTATTTTAGTTTGGGTTATTGGGTAGATNTTATGATTTTTTTTGACATTTATACCCTTACAGGGTAAAAATAAGTAAAAATGATGTGAGAGTATAAATATCAAAACACTCATAATTTGAGTGTGTCAATCAATTGTGGGAGTGTGCAAATCATCTCCCTTAAGTAAACGACCTCCCTAATATGTCGGTTATGGTAAATTAGTGGGGAAATTAAATATATATCCTCCAAAGAGTTATATACTTTTCTTAAATATTTAATATGTCATATATATATATATATATATATATATATATATATATATATGACATATTAAATATTTAAGAAAAGTATATAACTCTTTGGAGGATATATATTTAATTTCCCCACTAATTTACCATAACCGACATATTAGGGAGGTCGTTTACTTAAGGGAGATGATTTGCACACTCTCACAATTGATTGGCACACTCAAATTATGAGTGTTTTGATATTTATACTCTCACATCATTTTTACTTATTTTTACCCTGTAAGGGTATAAATGTCAAAAAAAAATCATAACATGAGTGTTTCAATCAATTGTGAAAGTGTGCAAATCACCTCCCTTTACTTAAAGATGAGCCATGGGCTTATATTTTGAGTCGCCCCCCTCAACTTTCACTAGCTCAGTGGATTATTGTTACACCTAGGACATGTTGCTTATGCAAAAAAAACACTTGCCAGTTGATTTCCCTGTACAAAACGATTAAAAACATTTTTTTTCTCGAGTGTGGCATACTAACTTTTGCTTCGGAATGTAAGTGCAAGTGCATTATANCAATCCCAATCAAGAATTGCTAAAGAGGTACGTTTTCTATTTACGTTTTAGTTAACAATTTATATGTTATACTTGATCCTTTGCTTCCGCTATTATGTGCTACTTTGTATTCTTATTTATATGACAGTCATGATACATAAATTCTAACATTAGTAACATCTGCAGCTTAGGTATTAAGGAATAAGGATGAACTCGAGATTAGCACGAGGAGTGAATATGAATGCAGACTGGTGGCGATCTTCAAGTTATGGGCGGCAAAATGGCTTTGGTCAAAAGTTGCAATTTTTGGTACTTTTTAAGTTGGGTTAACCAATTTATTCTTCATTGATTTCAAATATATATACTTTGTGTGTCAGATATGATTGTAACTTATAAGTTTTACGCTACCTTTATCATAACTACTTTATGCATCGAAAGTACCTTACGGGCGCTACTTTGGCATGTTTTACTTCTAGTTCTTTTCTAGCTTAAACCTATTTGAATCGCCGGATTACAACTAATTTACACGTAGATAAGGTGAATTGCCACCATGTATGTAACACACCAACCCGCCAAGGGTAGAAGTGCTACATTATGGTGACATATCANATGTAGCTCTAACGTTAGTAATTATTTCCGTCTGTCGCGATTTTGGTGATGTGAAGCTAATGACATGGAGTCAACTCAACACCAAAAGTGATGTTGAGGTCAAGGCTGTTCGTTTTGTTCCTCCCAAGGCTCCTGCTGATTAATACGCGAGCTACTACAAGTCTACAATGCCCACAAATCTAACTTCAAGCTCAACGTTAGAAAAGTATTCATCTCAGACAAATTTGACAAGCTTTACCGAAGTATCTATCGTTCTTATTGGTAACGTGCTTGGCCATATAAGAAAATACATTGTGATATTCCTTAGACACGGTTGCTAACATTCATTGCTTAGTTGTTAGAGTAAAGGGAATCATAGCTTAAGTTATGAAATAACACCATGCCACGTTAGCGCCACATCATCTCAGCACTAAATAACATAACATCAAAAAATATCAGGAAATTCTAACACCAAATAAAACCACTTTTTACAAATTTACAAATTCTACCCTCAACAAATTCATTTATTAAACATTCAAACATTTTATTAATAAAACCTAAACATTACAATACAAAATAAAAACATTACAATTAAAAAAAACAAAAAAAAAACAACAACATAATAAAATTACGAATTAAAATACGAATTGAAAAATACGATAAGTAAAACTAGTCGTCATCTTCTTCCACAAAATCCTCACGGTTACGCCAAATATGCTCCATAAGATTGAGTTGGAGACTAACATGAACATCTTTGTCACGGATTTCTTTTGCCTTTTGACGACGCCTATCACATCTATCAATCCACCTGTCTCGCATTTGTCTAGCCGGATCCCGGAAAATTTCTCTGTATTCACTTACATGAAATTTTTGATCTTTTAGAATCGTGTTATGCAATATGATGCAAGAATGCATGATTCTACTTATCTTGGTAACCTGGTAAGCACGTGCTGGTTGTTGTATTATTCCCCATCGTCCTTGGAGAACACCAAAAGCACGTTCAATATCCTTTCGTGCTGCCTCTTGACGCCGTTTAAATAAAGTGTGTTTATCATCAACGGTATTAGTGAATGATTTGACGAAAGTAGCCCACTGTGGGTAAATCCCATCGGCTAAGTAGTACCCTTTTTCAAACACAACTCCATTTACCTCAAACGGAGCTACAGGGGAATCATCATTTAGCAAGTCATCGAACAACGGCGAATTATCTAAAACATTGATATCATTATTCGCACCCGCTACACCAAAAAATGCGTGCCAAATCCACAAATCCTGTGACGCAACAGCTTCAAGCAATATAGTCGGGTATTTTTTATGACCACTAACATATTGCCCTTGCCATGACACCGGACAATTTCTCCATTGCCAATGCATACAGTCGATGCTACCAAGCATTCCCGGAAAACCATGTTCCTTCTCATGTTTTGCATATAGGTTTTGAACGTCATGCATATTTGGTTTTCTTAAAAACTCTCCCTTAAACAAATCAATAATGCACTTATTGAAATTATCTAGACAATCACGTCCGGTACGTGCACTCATTTGCAAATACTCATCGAACGCATCCGGTGAGCTGCCATATGCCAATTGGCGTATGGCCATAGTGCATTTCATTAGAACACTAATACTCATCCGACCAGTAGCATCGGGTGCTTGGTTAAAGTATGCAAAATTATCCGGAAGAGGATCGACAGTATATGATTCAATAGCGGAAACTATTTGAAGAAATAGTTCCCGGCTCATACGAAATCTTCTACGAAAGTCTCTAAGAGGATACTTACAATTTTCATTAAAGTAGTCGGCCTTCAAACGCTCCTCTGCAACCTCACGTTCACAGGAAATTGGGTTACGGGTCAACCGGAGAGATGATTCGGCTTTTTCTTCTTCTATTCTCGTATACTCATAAGCGGCAAAGATTGCTAAAGCGTCTGCTTCATCTTCGATATCGGAAAGGCTCACATGTGCGGCGTAAGTTGGAGTATGTGGATCCATTGTGAAAGAATATGAGTGTATGAGTTATTTATTTATCTTTTTTCTTGTGATAATAATGTATAAAATTCTTGTTTTTGTTGATTTATAAAAGGTTGTGTTTTTTTTTAAACCAACTAGCCGTTGCAATCAACGGTCCTTTGCTATTTTTTTTTTTTTCCCCCGAAACTAGCCGTTGCAATCAAACACAAGGGAAGGGGTTGTTTTGCAAACTTGGAATTCTATGTATGCACGTTACAACGCACGTTGGTGCGTTAACTTGGGCATCAACGCTGCCATAATGCGAGGGGGTAGGAAATGAAGTTAACGTGCGTTGAGGCGTTGCTATGTTGCCACATCAGAATAACGCCGGGGAGGCGTTACCACTCCCCGTGCTCTTACATGTTACATATCTTTGGTTTAATACTTCCACTTTTATTGTTTGAAAGAAAGTACGTAGTAGCATTATAATGGAAACATCAAAAAATCTCTATCCTATACAAGCCCATTATCATATATCCAACTATCCAAGAAATACATATCCAAGATTTTCGTAAATCCAAGTCCATGGACCTACTTTACATATCCAAGAGTCCAAGACTTTCGTATCATTTTTAATCAAAACTTTGTTTTTATCTTTAGAAATGCATTTAGCATATGCTGATCGAACTTATAAATTAATTTTTATTTTATTTTTTTTGAAAGGCCAAAAAAAAAAAAAAAAAAAAAAAACTTATAAATTAATTTAACTAGAAGTGAATACGTGTTTTTTTTATTTTATTTATTTATTTTTATTTTTTTTAATGAACTTAAATTACCTTGCTTAATCATTTAAACCGAGCTTTGTTAGACATACCAACTCTTTCAATTTAAAATAGATTTGCATGTATCTACGTAGATGCATTATTACTCTGAAGTCCCAATTCAGTATCAATAGAATTTTTAACATTAGAAATTCGAACAAAGAAGGATCAAATTGATGCAAAAAATAGTAGTTGATGCAAAATTTTGAAAGGAAAGTGATTTGCACAGTCTATAAAATGATTTGCACACTTTAACTATTTCTGTTTTGACATTGATACCCTTACATGGGTGAATGTAAAGTGATATACGAGTATAAATGTCAAGACACAAACAATTAAAGTGTGCATATCATTTAATTGGAGTGTGCAAATCACCCTATTTAGAAACATAACTTCAATGATTACAGATTAAAACCAAGGTTGGTGGTTGTCATCTTTTTAATCATTGTATCTGATATCTGTTTCTAAACAACAAACATGATAGGGCAAAAAAAGGCAAAGTGAACATTCGGTTGGTTGAAGCTACCATCATTGTATTTTCGAGCTGGAAAATGCTAAACATTCTTACATTTTAAGCCTACAAGGTGTCCTACTCACATGAGCCTGTCACTTGGCAGAACTGATGGTTTGGATGCAGAGAGAGAATGAGTGAGGAAAAAATATATAATATTGTTGTGAGTGTAGGAGGATTTGTATGATGAAAATATAGGAATGTGTAGCAAAACTCTTTCGAGCTCACCTTTGATCTAATTTGGATTAAAAGCTGTAATTAAAAATATGGATATTTAATACAAATTTTTGTTTCAAAAATTAGAAGGTAAATTTAGCCGAGTAGGAGCATCCGAGCATACATTCTTTTAGTCCTTTTAAACAAATAAAACTTCCCAAACTCCAAATTATTATTAGGACACTACAGTGTACAAACAGTTAAAGTAGTATATTGATAATGTACAAGTATCTAATGCATTTATTGGAATGTCCCAATCAATATGAAATGTGTGCAAATCAATTCTCAAATATAATACATCCACCCTTTTAGGACTTTAATGCCACAAGATTCATGACAACTTGACAAGTGAAAAGAAAGAATAATTGATTAAATGATATTGAATTAGAGGAATGCTGTAGGCTATGTTTGGCGCAAAGCTTTTTGGGGTAATGAGCGGTGAGCAATGAGCTTTCTAATTTTCAGTGTTCGTTTGGCATGAGAGCTGTGAGCTTTGCTATTTTTTAAGAAAACTCATTTTCCCAATGCTTCTTTATGAAGCTGTGAGCGATNATCCTGTCACTTGGCAGAACTGATGGTTTGGATGCAGAGAGAGAATGAGTGAGGAAAAAATATATAATATTGTTGTGAGTGTAGAAGGATTTGTATGATGAAAATATAGGAATGTGTAGCAAAACTCTTTCGAGCTCACCTTTGATCTAATTTGGATTAAAAGCTGTAATTAAAAATATGGATATTTAATACAAATTTTTGTTTCAAAAATTAGAAGGTAAATTTAGCCGAGTAGGAGAATCCGAGCATACATTCTTTTAGTCCTTTTAAACAAATAAAACTTCCCAACAATCAAAATATAATGGGAGACGATTTGCACACTCCAAATTATTATTGGGACACTACAGTGTACAAACAGTTAAAGCAGTATATTGATAATGTACAAGTATCTAATGCATTTATTGGAATGTCCCAATCAATATGAAATGTGTGCAAATCAATTCCCAAATATAATACATCCACCCTTTTAGGACTTTAATGCCACAAGATTCATGACAACTTGACAAGTGAAAAGAAAGAATAATTGATTAAATGATATTGAATTAGAGGAATGCTGTAGGCTATGTTTGGTGCAAAGCTTTTTGGGGTAATGAGCGGTGAGTAATGAGCTTTCTAATTTTTAGTGTTCGTTTGGCATGAGAGCTGTGAGCTTTGCTATTTTTTTAGGAAAACTCATTTTCCCAATGCTTCTTTATGAAGCTGTGAGCGGTGAGCTGTGAGCTGTGGCTACTGCTCACAGCTACTTTTGCCAAACACACATCTTCCTACTTATTCTTCGACCACCACTTATATGTCAATCATTCATAAACTTATAAATATNTTTATTTATTTTTACCTTCTAGAATACGAAAGAAAAAATATCGGAAGAAAATATATTCTTTCATATTTCACGTAATAATGTAGTATCCTCTTGTGAAGTTAAAAATATTTCGTCCACATAATAGGATTTATCTCAAGTGGGGCAAAGTCACACTCGCAAGTTGCAACACTACCACTTCATAAGTCTCCTTATCCAAATAACGTGTCCCTTGTATGATAGATTAAAACTCAAGTTTTATTTTGCATTCTAATGATAGAATGATAAAAAGATCTTCTATTATTGATCTCACTAGTTATTGTTTATGCAGAACTCGTGTTATATCATGTAGCATACGTTTTACAGATCAAACCGGATTAAGGATTTATTGCAACTCACTGTAGATATATGATTAATAACAAAGCAAGAACTTTGAGGCGGTCTATATGAATAGAAATAATCTTTACAAGTTACTACAACATCTTGAGTACTCCAGTACTTGAATAAATAAAAGAAAATCATAGAATCAATTTTCCATGTATAGTAGAAAATAGGGAACCACTTAAAATCAAGTTTTGATTACTAAGTTTACCGGTGCAAAATAAATTGAAGGTCTATATTGAATTCGACACTTTACCAAAAAATAAGGCTAAATAAAGTTTACTTATTATTAATAATTTTATTTAATAGGGATGTCGTGCATTATAACGACATGTAAAGTGGCTGAAGTAATCAACACTAATTTAAAGTAATTTCAAAAGATATTTGTTTGGAATTTGGTTCAAAGTTATTTTAAAATGTCAATGATTATTTTAATATCTAGAAATGGGCAACTAGAGGTTATAGTTTTTCAAATATTTTGTGGAAAGAAAAGGAAAATGAACAATGACGTTATATAAAATTCAAAGGAGACAAGGTTTGTAAGGCCGGGAACAATAGTGACACTCAGCAAGATTCATTTGGTAGGCCGGAATAAAATGTCAAATGAATGAAATAAACGATATAATATAATAAATAGTGTAATGTAATGATTCATTTGCGTTATTAATCATGTTTGGTTTGTATTATAAGACGTAATGGAATCGATAATAAAAAGATTAAAATACCCATTGATGATAGAAAGTTTATTTAACGTGGTTACTTAATGATGGAGTTTTATGTAATTTTGATTTCATTATAAGATGTAATGAAAAAAGTAGAGGATCCCTCTGGTTTTGGTGTAATGAATCATTCCTTGTAATGACTAATTACATTCTATAAATGTAAACAACCAACCTCTTTTCGTTACATCGTAATAATCTTTTCAATTCAAGCTTTGATTACAACATATCAAACACTACGTTATTTTTCTTGTCATCTTAGCTTTCTCTCTCCTGCGACTTACAGCCGACCTTTTAGGCACAGTAAGACGACCTACACTATAAAAAATATACCCCACAAAACTGCATTTTAAATAATTAAAACACACATACAAACAAACACACGATCTAGGTCGGGGTAACGACCCTCATCTCCAAAATAGCAACTGATGACCCTTAGCGACCTTTACCCCATAGCAAGGACGACACTCAGCGACCCTCGAGGACTGAAGGTCAACCGACCTTATTGTGGGTAGCCTAAACCGACAAGAAACATATCTCCACATTGTTTCTTTCAGACTATGCTTACAAGACAATATAAACCGCAATATAAATTTATAAAATTATATTTAATGGACATAAAATCAACTCAGTGATGCCATCTAAAAACCATTCTCATTACCAAAAGTGCTTAATAAAGTGTGCAAAATGAAGAGTTAATTATTTAGTTAGTTTGTAGCTTAGTGAAAGTTAGTCAACTGTGATAGATTTCAAGTAACTAGTTTTTCCACCATTTTTCATTTCTTTATACTCTGCATATATAGTATGTAAAGTGACTTGATTGATCAGTTGAGTTTAATCAAATTCAGTGAAGCTTTCACAATTCTCTCTGTTTCAATATGGTATCAGAGCCTAACAAACTCAACCAACTCTAACAAACTCGAGTGGTTTTCTAACAAACTCCGGTGACAATAACAAATTTCGATGACAATAAAAAATTCCAGTCATCTTCTCCAATCAACTACAACTATTTCAGCTGATTAACTTTATTAACTACCCTCAAAATACACCAAACTCAATTAAGAATCATTCATAATCATTAAAATCAAATCAAAATGCCTTTAATTTCACAAAATTCAAACAACAACGACGCACACACAACCTCAACATCTAAAACACAAACAACTAGTGAACAAATGATCCTAACTCACAAAGTCATCCATTACTCCTACATCAAAATGATCATCATGGGCTAATTCTCATATCAAAGAAACTATTTGATCCTGGTAACTATGGGTCATGGAAAAGGTCAATGATGATTGCACTAAATGCTTAGAACAAATTGAAGATTGTTACCGATGAGTATGGTGAACAAGGTGAAAATTTAAGATTGAGAGCACTATGTGAGAAGATAAATGACATGAGCATTTCTTGGATCTTGAACACCATATCAAAATAGATAAGCAACTCTTGAACTCTGTCAATACAACTTCTATCAAATCACAAATGAATCACATGAGCATTATTCAATATTAGATAGTCATAGAATCTATCAAATCACAAATGACTTAGTGAAGTTAAAAACAACTGTGCAATTGAGGCTTATTAACCCAAGTTAAAAGGTCTATGGGATGAATGTGATGCTTTAGAAGCTCCAGATATGTGTGTTTATATATGTTCTTGTGAAAATGGTAAGATTAATAGGAAGAGAGACTAGAGAAAGAGATTGATTCAGTTCTTGATGGGATTAGATGAATGGTATGCAAATGTTAGAGGTCAAATTCTACTGATGTAACCAATGCTAACTGTGACAAAAGCATACAACATGACCAGATAGGAAGAAAAGCTAAGAGAAGGATACGTGTTACAACCTACACTCACAACAGCTCTTTCAGACCACTCAATAACACTAGAACTACTTATTACAACAACACAAGAACAATTAGGAACTACACTCAAGGAAACCTCAAATGGGAACTACAGTCAAGGATAAACTCTAGCTAGATAGAGCAATTTTAAGAAAGGAAATATTTCTTAAGGAAGGTCACACAAGTGAGCAATACTTCAAGTTAGTAGGCTATCCTATTGGGCATCTACTCCATGGAAAGTACAAGCTACCAATTCAGAAGAACAATATGCCTAAGACTGTCAATATGACTCAAGCAGCATCAAGTGTAACAACTGCTCAAGAAATACACTTTGGAACTATGACTTCACCAAATGGAAATGATTTGGTCATAAGCGCTAGAATGAACCAATTGCGAAATTAACTCAACCAAATGATGTTACTAATGCATCAGAACACCAAACAGGCGGATGGATCAAGCTCATTCAACTCTGCAGGTACACCTAAACTCATAGCCCAAATTACTTGCAGTACTTATAGACTAATATGATCTATCATGATAAGTCAAATACATCTTTGGGGGCGGTTGATAGTGGTGCCAAAGCTCATAATGGCATAACACTCACATCAATGCAAAATATAAGATTATGCAAATATCCTATCTATGTCACCTTTCTAAATGGACAACAAAAACAAGTTAAACACATTGGTTCAATCTAAATCAATGAAATAATCACACTTCATGATGTACTTTACATTCTATCCTTTTCATACAACGTACTCTCAGTTAGTAAACTAGGGACTCATTTAGCACTTTCAGTCCTATTTACACCATTTTTATGTTACTTTCAGGACCAACACAAGAGGATTGCTCATGGCACCTCCTATAATGGTCTTTACATCATCAAGCAAGAAGAATAAACCCCACAATCTATTGTACTCTTAATCAAAAATAGTAACTTTTGCCTTTGGCATGCTAGGTTTGGAAATCCTGCATTTACTATTTAACGACAAATAAATTCCATTTCTTTAGCATCAAATTGTACAGTTCCTTCAAATTCTTGTATTTTTTGTCCCTTGGCAAAACAACATGCTTCATCTTCTTTAGTTAGTGATTCTCATGCAACAACATTGTTTGAATTGATTCATATAGATGTATAGGAACCTTACAAACACAACACAACTCACAACTGTAAATATTTCCTAACAATTGTTGATGACTATTCAAGAGCCACATGGACTTAATGCTAAACAAGCATCACACAATATCACTCATCAAAAGTTTTCACTAATACTGTGCTTAATCATTTCAAAGTTACGCTCAAAACAATCAGAAGTGATAATGGGTCATAATTCATAAACCAATCACTCACTGAATTTTCCAACCATCATGGCATAATTTACCAAACATACCGCACTTACACCTCTCAACAATATGCTAGGGCAAAGAGAAAACACATCATTTTCTTGAAGTAGCAAGAGCTATAAGGTTTCAGGCCAACTTTCCAAACATTTTTGCGGATATTGCATTTTAGCAGCCACTTACCTCATAAGCAGACTCGCCTCTAAAACACTTCACATCAAAAATCCCTTATGAACCATTCAATAAAAACACCACCTCCACTCTCACACCTTAAAGTAATTGGTTGCCAAGCTTATGCACATCAACATACACCTAACAGATTTGCCACAAGAGCAATACCATCTGTCCTAATTAGCTACCTAAAAACACAAAAATGTTATTTGCTAAATGATTTACAATAATATAAACCTTTTGTTAGCAGGCATGTCAACTTTCATGACTCAATCTTCTCATTTCATCAATATCCATCCAAAACCTCACCTAGTTTAACTTTCACACCCTCTGATTTTCACTATATCCTAAACACTAGTCCTACATCACAATCTAATGAAATAAAGACTCCCATATCAGTTACTAGATTACCTCATAACTCACCTTCACCATCCACTTCTACTACTATACCAATCAAACATCCCACAAAGTTCACCAAACACCTCATAAACTGCACCACATATTCCTACACCTCCACCACCAAGAAAATACACCAGAACAACCACCATCCCACTAAAATTCAAAGATTTTCACTATAAATTTCCCAAAACCAAACAGATTGTTCAGTCACTCATCAAATATCATCACTCCAGATACGTACTACCATAAAATCATTTCACCAACCACAAACATTTCACACAATTAATAAAACTATGGAACTACAATCATATACTCAAGTTGTCAAATATTCTAGATGGATAGATACTATGTCTAAAGAAATGCAGGCACTCTAAGCTAACCACACATGGACACTCACATCTCTACCAACAGATAAGACTCTAATTAGCTGAAAATGGGTCTATAGGGTCAAATGTAACTCAGGTGGTTCCAATAGAGAGGTTCAAGGCAAGGTTTGTAGCATAAGGCTTAATACAAAAAGAAGGTACTGATTACAATGAAACTTTTATCCCTGCTACTAAAATGATCATTGTTAGAACCTTCTTAGCTACTGCTATTCATCACAATTAGCACATTTCTCAATTGGATATCAATAATTCCTACATAGAGATTTACATGAATAAGTTTACATATCTCTACCTCAAGGATAAAAGCCAACCTCTTCTATTTGTCATCCAGTTTGCAAGCTTCAAAAGCCACTGTATGGTTTGAAACAGGTTAACAGACAATGGTTTACAAAGCTCACCATTTTTCTTCTAACCTGTGGCTCCAAACAGAGTTATGTAAACATATCATTAATGACTTACAAGAAAGACAAAGACTTCCTGGCCCTGGTGATTTATATTGATGACATTATTTTAGCTGGAAACAATGATCATCTCTTCATTCATTTTAAGCAACATCTAGATTTATAGTTCAATATCAAATATCTAGGCAATCTCAATCACTACATAGGCATTGAATTTTTCAACAACAAACATGGTATCACCATGACATATAGGAAATATGCACTTTAACTTCTTCATACTACCGGTGTCCTAGATCTCAAACCCTCTCATATACTAATTGATCAAACATCCTCTCTCTATAGAGCTCTAGTTGGAGAGTTGCTTTACTTAACCATCACAAGGGTTGACATATCCTATGTTGCACAATGTCTCAGTCAATTCAACCACTCTCCAAGAACACCACACTTTGATGCTTTAATAAAGGTCGTAAGGTATATCAAATTGTGTCCTGGTCAAGGTCTCGACTTTCCAACTTATCCTTTACTACAACTTAACGCATACTATGACAGTGACCGGGCAGACTGTCCTATCACCAGAAGCTCAATCATTGGATTTTCATATTTTTGTGACCCTATCTAATTTCATGAAAATCAAAGAAATAATCAGTTGTATCCAGAAGCTCCATTGAAGCAGAGTATAGGGCTCTAGCAGATTGTACTTGTAAAATAACATAGTTACAAAGCTTACTTATGGACTTGCAAGTTCTCCTGACCAAGCATGTACTCGTCATGTGTGACAATTAATCCTCTATTTCTTTGGCTTCTAACCCTATACAACAAGCTAGAACCAAACACATAGAGATATACTATCACTTTAAGAAGGCAAGGTTAGAGTTGGCTTCATAAGTCCTACATTTGTTTCTTCCAATGCTCAAGCTGTATATATTCTCACTAAAGGCCTAAGTAGATCTATTTTCCACTCTTGCATTTTTAAGTTTGGAATGTGTAATCCATACACACTGCCAACTTATAGTGGGGTGGGGGGGGGGGGGGTAAGGGACATATAATCAACTCAGTGATGCTATCTACAAACTATTCTTGTCACTAAAAGTGCTTAACAAAGTGTGTAGAAATATAGAGTTAATCATTTAGTTAGTTTGTAGATAAGTCAAAGTTAGCTAACTGTGGTAGATTTCAAGTAACTATTTTTCCCGCCATTTTTCACTTCTTTGTACTCTTCATATAAAGCATGTAAGGTGACTTGATTGATCAGATGAGTTTAATAATATTCAGTTAAACTTTCACAATTCTCTTTGTTTCAATAATTTTCATCTTTAACAAGTTCCATTTCTTCTTCAACTTATGATCATCTCATGTATTAGTGTGTGTTTCATTTAGGGGTTTGGGGTTAGGTTTAGGGACTCGTGTATAAGAAAAGGTTTGGGTAATGCTTTAGCTTTAGAATTGGGTGTTTGCCCCACTAAATAGTACTATTTAAAATCATCTAAAAATAGGCTTGTTTAAGAAATATGGTGAGACCAAGTTCTTCTTTTCTCTATCTCTCTATATTTCATTTGTGAAAATCAATATATTTTATTTTGGATAAAAGGATATACGTACAAGTCAATCTATAATATCAAGACTTTCGATAATAAGTGGGTAAATGGATGAGATTTGTATTGCTCTAGTGATGGCAGAGGGATTAAGGTATCATGGAAACCTAATGTAGTTTTGCTTTCTGTAAAATTTCAAAAAATAAAAATAAATAAATGCATCTGGTGTATAAAAAAATTGTTTATAGTTCTTGTTTGATTTGTCTATTAATGTATGTAAATAAACGAGGATTTGAATCCACGCATTACGGTGGATCATTTGTATACGTTGGTATTGTATATGTTGGAATAGATTTTTTTTCTTCTAAAATTTTCATCTTTGGCTCGGCATGTGAACCATCATGGTTGAAGTACCGACTCGTTACCGGTCCAAATTTTTTATTATTTTAACTCTCTACGAATATCAAAAACCTGCTCAATTTTACGTCGCATCTTCGTAATCTTACTGGCCCATTCAGTCAACCTCAACAAAAGGCTCATCACTCCTCCTTATTTTTTTTATTATTTCATTCTATATTTCAATCAATTAACTCACATTAGGCTTACTTTGCTTGGGTCATGAGTAGTGGCTCCCATTCAATATCTGTTGGAAGAGTTAATCTTTTAGGGGAAGAAGAGCGGAGATTCGTTTGGTTTGGCCTATGAATTGGTGGCTGCAAAACGTTACCGGCTCCACCTTTTAACTAAGTTTTGTCCAAAAGTGATAAACAAATAAATCTAGCAAACACACGTTGTTTCTTTTTCGTGACGCAACCGGCTTGTTGGGCTTTGGGTTTATGAAGAGTGGCGATAATGCTAATAGTCTGTATCTAACTGGTTGTATGAACCACTATGTACTCCTACCTATACAATTTGTATTGGGAAATAAAGCTTCTTTAGTTGCTACTGCTCATTATCAAGATACTGCTGCTCTATGGTATTAGGACTGCTCATATACTTCAAGGATAATGTTCTAAGTGTTTAATGCTGCTGAAGAAAGAATTAAGACTGCTGGTGTAACTTACTACCGCTAGTAATGCTGAAGAACTTCAAGGAAAATACACTAAGTAGTTAGTGCTGCTAGAACAAAGTTACTGCTGCTAGTTCAGAATTACAACGGCTGAAGAGTTAATTCTGCCAAAGTAAATGTTAAGACTGCTAGAGTATTTAGTTAATACTGCTGAAGAGATAAACATTGTATAGTCGGTTTGATATGTTTAGAATGTTTAGATAAGTATAGAAAATATTTAGAAAAGATTTTTCTTGTAGAGAAAGTTATTGTAAGACGACTAGGACTCCTTAGTCTATAAAAAGAGGTCCTAGGGCATTGAGATAGATACATTGTGATACGTAATTTTGGTAGAGTTGATTAGCTTCAAGGTTGTATTAGTAATAATATTGAGGCTGTTTGTATGTTAAATTGTGTTCTTGTGTTTACTGTTTCATTGAAAGTTCTTCTTAATATTAAATACTATATTTCGCATAGTATTTGATAAATTCAAGACAGTTTCTACATAGGTTGTTTTAGATTTATCTAAAATAATTTAACCTTTACAAGCTATGGGAATTCGATAAAGTACATAACTGGGATCAACAATTTCAACTCAACTTCGAGTTTGATTGTTTTTGACATTCTAGCTTTTTTTCATTCATGATTTATCACATAATATAAAGATAGGCAGTGTGTTCGTCAATGGTTCATAATAATTATTGATTTTGCATAGATGAATGTGAAAAAAATGATTAACCATCCTGCCTTTAGATATTAGATAAGATACATATAAAGTTACAAAAAATCTTTTTCATTATTTCTCGGCTTTAGTTCCTATAGGTAAGTGATGTGTTCTATCTAGGTGTAAGATTTCTATCAAGTTTTAGTATTTATAATTTCTGACTAACCAATAGACTACACTTACGGGCAGTGTACCGATCAATGTAGATAGTGAATGGTAAGCACGGGTCGTTCGCAAGGAGTGAGTGAACTAAAGCTAAACTAAAGGTACTCTAATTATCTATTCTAATAACGCAGGGGGGGGGGGGTTCTGATGCAGGTTTTATTGACCAGGTTTTAAATTTATAATAAGTATCGTCTACCTAAGGTCTACCTAATTCACTATCGGGTAGTGTACCCGGTCGTGTATAGTGTAGTTATCGGTAAAGCCGACGTCGTCCCAAGAGCTATGCGTGCGGATTAAATCTAAGCTAGGTCACTGGTTTTAAATAGGGTTTTGTATTTTAAGTAATTAAACTAATGAAATGAAATGAAAATAACAAAAGCAATAAAATGTAAAGAGATATCAGTAGGGAGAGAAGTGTTAACCTAATTACTACTCTTGTTATGTCATGACTACGTTTTCTATTAAATGCATCCTATCGTTTCATCTGGGGTTTAAAGTCGACTAGACTCAATTGGTCAATTCGTCTAGTCCCGTCTTCCACCTTGCCCTATTCCATAACCTAATGATTACGAGAGTTCGCTGGTCTACAAAGTGTAAGAGTCAATAAGCACCTCTACTAACTTAGACTATGTTGACATAATTAATGCATAGAAACGTTATTTATATTTTTCTATATCTCTACGTTTTGACGATCACAAAATCTAAAATCATTAAACGTAAGATTACTACGTAAACAAGTATTAAGCTAGTTTATATCATTTTATCCAACTTAATCACTTAAGGTATGAATAAACTAGTGCTTAATACATCTCATGATCAAAGGGGTATTTAATTAATTATTACAAAGTTTATTTAATAATATAAACATATTATATTTTTTTTTTGAAAAACAGTTTTGGTAATAAAAGAAAATGTTTAAGTCATACTAAATATATGAATTCAAATTTTTAACCAAAATCAGTTAGTTTTTCACCAAATAAACTTTCCCCACTAAAAGACAGATTTTCTGGCCGTTACAGCTGGGTGGCCCCCTTAATTATAAGGGGCGGACCCCTTAATTTAAGGGGGCCGGCCACGCTCCTCTGTCAGAATCTGTCAGAAATTTTCTCCTATAAATACCACCTCAAACCTGGTATTTTAGACACCTATTGCACGAAAATTTTCAGATCTAAATCTCTCTAAACATCTTCTAAAACCCTTTGATCATTTGATTATTAATCCTTGTTTCAAATGATTCAATCCCTCCTCATCCATCCTCATCCAAAGTGCAAGAGAAGAATACTCCTTCAACCTAAAGTTTAAGTAGTATTGTACATTCGTTGTGTATATTGTGTATAGCATTTGTGAAGTAGTGTTGTGTTTATAGTAAGTAGTTCTAGGAGAGCTAGTTGTGAATAGAAGTTGGGTAGAGAAGAAGATTAAGTAGTGAAGTAGTGAAGTGGTGTGTAGTAGTGAAGAAGTTGAGGTGTGTACAAGTAGTGAAGAAGTAGTGATAAGTTGTGGTGTGTTGTGAGATTGGTTCTAGCTAGGATTAGGACCCGACATTTAGCTTAGTGTCGTAAATTGGTGTAAGCAAAAGTCGTGTAAGGTTTTCTCCGCCATAAGGGAGCTTGTTGACATAGTGAAGAAAACTCCCGAGTTAGGTGCTCGGGGAGTGGAGTAGGACGAAGAGGAGATTCGTAGCCGAACCACTATAAATCCTTTGTCTCACGGTGCCATCCTTCCATCTCTATCTTTTTACTTACTTACTTACATACTTGTCATATTATATACTTGTTGATATCGTTGTTTATAATTGTGCAAGTCTTTTGGTATCATATAAAGTTCGGATTGGTGTTTTCATAAACAAAGTTTTTGTAAATTAAAAAGACGTAAAACTATTCAACCCCCCCTCCTAGTTTTCCACAATTGGTATCAAGAGCCACGTCAAACAAGATTTTTAAAATATATTGTATTTTAAAACTTGAAATCGATCTATGGAAATGGAAAAATATTTAGAAGGGAAAATTGTTTTTAAACCACCATTTCTTGAAAATGAAAATTTTCTTACATGGAAAAATCAATTCGAAAGTTATGTGAAATCAATAGACTATGATCTTTGGCATGTCATTTCAATTGGTGATATTAAATCAATAAATACTACTTTTGAAAAACAAAATAACTTGGCAAAATTTATTATATACAAAGCTATTTCAAATGTTGAGTATGAAAGAATATTTTTTTGTCAAACGGCAAACGATATGTGGAAAAGTCTTTCAAAATATCACCAAGAAGAATGTCAAGCCAAAGAAAAACTTGCAAATGAGTTAGTAGCAAAAGAAAGTATAGTAGACAAATATTTAGTTGAAGTAAGTACAAGTGCTACTAGTTCAAATGTTTTATATGTAGGTAATGATGCCGAAAACAACATGAGCCATGACAAGAATGAACAAGAAGACTATGTAGAGATGCCAACCAAGAAAGAACTAAGTGACGATGACGATGACGATTCTAGTTCCGAAAGTGAAGACGAAGAATATGCAAAGGTTGTCAAAGAATTTAAAAGACTCATTAAAAAGCGACAAAGAGCACAAGATAAAAGGAAAACAACACGAAGAAAAAGATTTGATGATGAAGACAAAAAGACCAAAGGAGAATGTTTCGTCGCTCAAGCATCAAATGAAATTTGCCTAGGAATAAATTTGGAGCCCGATGAATGGGTAAAGGATAGCGGGTGCTCAAGACACATGACGGGGAATCGCAAGCTATTCTCTACATACAAAGCATACAATGGAGGTAATGTTATTTTTGGTAGTGATCGTCGTGGAAAAATCATAGGCAAAGGTACGATCTCTCAAGACTCCCTAACTATTGAAAATGTTGAACATGTAGATAACTTAACATATAACTTGCTTAGTGTAGGACAAATATGTGACAATAAGTGTAGGGTTACCTTTACCGATAAGAATAGTGTAATTATTAAGGATGATAAAGTCATAGGTAGAGGAATTAGGAAAGGCGGCGTATATGTCATGAAACTAGGAGATAAATTGGAAGATAGGATATGCCTAGCGACCTTAGACGAAAACTCCACTTTGTGGCATAGGAGATTAGGTCATGCAAACATGCAACAAATCCAATCATTGGTGTCTAAGGAACTAGTTAGAAACTTGCCTAGCCTTAAGTATAATCAACACTTTTGCGATGCATGTAAAATAGGAAAACAAGCACACGCTAGTCATAAAGCTAAGAATATAGTATCCACCACTAGATGCTTAGAACTACTTCATATGGACCTCTTCGGTCCATCCGCGGTGCGGAGCTACGGTGGCAATCGCTACACGTTAGTTATAGTAGATGACTATTCACGATACACGTGGACTAGATTTCTAAGCGATAAGACCGAAGCCTTTGAAAAATTTGAGACCTTTAGTAAAATGATACAAAATAAGCTAGGTTGCACTATAGTTTCAATTAGGACGGACCATGGTAGGGAATTTGATAATGAAATACAATTTGGAAAATATTGTGATTTAAATGGAATATCTCACAACTTTTCCGCTCCACGAACACCTCAATCAAATGGAGTAGTAGAAAGGAAAAATAGGACTTTACAAGAAATGAGTAGAACTATGTTAAACGAGCAATCTATCCCACAAAAATTTTGGTGTCATGCCGTAGATACTTCAACATACATACTTAATAGGGTATCTATTAGACGAATACTAGGAAAAACTCCTTATGAGTTACTAAGATGTAGAAAACCAAACATAGGTTACTTTAAGGTATTTGGAAGTAAATGTTTCATTCTTAGCACAAAGGATTATCTTACTAAGTTCGACCCTGAGTCATATGAAGGAATCTTTCTAGGATATTTTCAAAGTAGTAAAGCATATATAGTCTTAAATAAACACACTATGAAAGTAGAAGAATCCTTAAACGTAACCTTCAATGAAACTCCTCCACCACCTAAGACATTACCCTTAGAAGATGATGATGTTATAGAGGAAGAAGCTTTTGAGGTTAGTAAAACAAAACCTTTAGGAAATGATATTGAAGAAGAAAATTTAGAAGAAACTAGTTATAAATATTAAAGAATCTAGGTCACATCCATTAGACAACATCATAGGTCACCTAAACCAACGAACACTTAGATCACAAGCGCAAGACAAAATAATTTCTTTTGTTTTGTGTCGACAATAGAGCCTAAGAATATAAATGAAGCCTTAAAGGATGAAAGTTGGATTATGGCTATGCAAGAAGAATTAAATCAATTCAAAACAAATGATGTTTGGGAACTAGTCCCAAATCCTAGGAACGTGACCATAATAGGAACTAAGTGGGTATTTAGGAATAAATTAGATGAGAATGGAATAGTAACTAGGAACAAAGCTAGGTTAGTCGCCCAAGGTTATAATCAACAAGAAGGAATTGATTATGACAAAACTTATGCCCCTGTAGCTAGATTAGAATCCATTAGAATCATTTTAGTTTATGCCTGCGCCCTAGACTTTAGGTTATACCAAATGGATGTGAAGAGTGCATTCCTTAATGGTTTTATCAATGAGGAGGTATATGTGGTACAACCTCCAGGATTCATTGACTTCGCAAAACCTGATTATGTTTATAAACTAAAAAAAGCCTTATATGGTCTTAAGCAAGCTCCAAAGGCTTGGTATGATAGACTAAAGGCATTCTTAGTTAAACATAATTATTCCATGGGAATGGTAGACAACACTCTCTTCACTAAAAGAGGTAACCCACATATTATCATTGTTCAAATATATG
>LBNU01028933.1:10458-23184 GCA_014162995.1 Artemisia annua
CCTGATTCTCGAATATTTGAACGTGTAATGTACTAAGGGAATTTCAATCCTCCAAGGATATTTTCGTTTATGCATATGTTTTTGTCTTATGTTTGATTTCAATGCTAAGGGAAGTTGAACTAAAATTAGGAGGAGTTGTTGGAAAATTTAGTGCACTTGAGGGATCAATATACTTGGAAATGGGTTTGGAGGTACGGAGTGTACACCCATCCAAGTCCCTGATTACCTCTGACTCAATAGTGTCTTGCTAGTGTGAGTCGCTGCTGTGTTGTGAAGTCCTGACTGCAAGACTCTGCTGCTAGCACTTGAACTCTGCCTGGTAGTGTTTGAGTCTGCTGCTTAGACTCTGCTCCTAGCACTGACTGACTCTGCTGCTAGTGTTGTGAGTCTGCTGCTTAGACTCTGCTGCCAGCACTGACTCTGCTGCTAGTGTTGTGAGTCTGCTGCTAGTACTCTGATGAAATGTAACTGATTTGACCTATTCAAATGACAGTTATATCTACTATTATGACCACGTTTAATTGGTTATGTAACCACTATCTTTGGCTATAATGGGGGTAATTATGTGGAGATTAATGGGCCGATTAATTCTCATAATTCCATTTAATTAGCCATGAGTACTTTCCTATTTAAGGGGAATGATTGTTGAGCATGAAGGGACACAGAAAACAAAACACTAATATACGCAAGGGTTATTGATTTGTGCCTAATTCAATAACAAACATTTGGTCTTATCCCAAGTAGATATTCGTGATACCCAGGCATTAGGGTCGAATAGTTTACTTTGGAAAGTGATAACACGATTCCAAGTGATATCCGGTAACCATTTAATTGGTACGTAGCTAGGCTTTGATTATCTTACCCTGTTCTGGGCTCATAACCTCCAACAGTTATCTCATCTCTTTATAAGAACACACTTTTGTTTACTTTCATTCATTTTCTTTCTATTCTCAAAAACAAAAGATAAAACAATAGTTTTCTTTCATTTACATTCTTTTTCTCTTTACTTCTTTACTCATCTTTCCTTTCTATTAATCCTAATTCATTCGGGCGAGACATCTTACGAGGTCATGATGCGCCCATTCCTAGACCATCAAACTTTTTCGTTTCAACATCATTATTAGTGCACATATAAGAGGGCTAACAATATTGTCTATCATTATCTTATCTTAGCACTCTTCGTCCTTTATCATTCTACTTTTAAAATCAAGATTATAAAGCAAGAAAAAAGAAGGAAAAAGGAAGCAAAACAAAAACAAAATCAAAAGGCATAAACAGTATATTTACCAAAAAAAAATAAATAAAAAAAAATAAAAAATAAAAAAAAAATTACAAAAATTTTGTATTTAGTTTTAAATCTAGTATACAACAAAACATCATTATTAGTGCATATAAAAAATAAATAAGGTACGTATTTTATATCAAATGTCGAAGGCACATGGAAGAAAAACACATGCCTTGTTGCCATTATCGTTGCCGCAATCTTTTATAGTTTGGACGAGTCTTAGATACAGCAACGCAGTCGTCGATGAGCATGCAAACTAGAATCCAATTACCCAAAAAAATGTTCCACGAATTCGCAAAAGAAATTCAAAAAATGAGCAGCCACAGTTTTTTTCTATCTTGAATGGAACTCGGATTTATTGGAGATATATTTAGCAATTGTTAAAATATAGAAGGTTTCTATTCTTTGCATTATAAGTGACTACCCCTCGTCAAGGATGAAAATTTGAGTTTAGGAACATGAAATAGATGAATAAAAGCCAACGTTGTTATGCAAAGTGTGTAGATAGTCAATACTATGCCTAGGTTTGAATTTTTGAACAAGGGTTCTAAAGATTATGTGTGTTTCATATGCGGAGCAATTAACGTGGTTGACATTTCCTGACTTCGATACAAAACACGACTTGAAATCAACATTAAAAGATAAGTTAGTTTTGGGATTAAACATGTTGTAGATCTTATTGATCCAATTAGCATGTTTATTAGATAGGAATGTTAAGGTCAGGTCATTAAACGAGTTGACCTATTACCTTGTTAAATTTCTTTAAATAAAAACAAAAGGTTTTAAGTTAAAATGCCGACATGCTAACACGTGTGACCGAACAACATCTTTGGATATACAAGTTAGATGAATCGTATTCGGCTTATATGTAAATGAGTTAGGATTGACGCGACCGATCAGTTTATTTGAATATGTCATGTTAGTTTGGTTATAATACTGAATTACTTGGGCTAACGAAAAACTGTTATCTCCATCCTAAATTATTTCAATCTATTTTTCTCAAGTTGTCTTAAATAATTGTCCAATAATAGTTATTACCAAGTTGTCTTAAATAATTGTCCAATAATAGTTATTACCAATTTGCAACAAGTAAGAAATGAACACTAATAGTAATTTTTTTTCTTATTAAGCTATGTTTTTGTCGTTTGACATTTATTTTAGAAAAAAAAGAAGTAAAACATCAGATTTTTGTTTAATGAACTATTTACCAACAAAATGTGAACTGAAATAACTAGTAAAATAAACTATTTACCAACATAAATGTGAGCTGAAATACCTAGTAAAATAATCTTTTGAGTTTCACAGTGTTGACCTGATAGTCTAATACAAATCAAAATATAGCCTTAACTCGACTATATTTGAGGTTTATTGGATCTAATCTCACAACGCGGAAACATTCTATGATCTTTTTGCGAACGTCGTAAAGAAGTATATCATATTCATATATTCATGGAGAGTTATACTATTAGACTAGTCATTATGATGCACCACATTCACGCATGGTGCTCCATTAAGGCTCCCTCATTCTTGCCCGAATGTGGTTTGGTCACGAGACGAAAATTTGTTGATTATGTGTATATGAATATACTGTAGGGTATGTTTGTATTTAAGTGAGGCATGTTTAATGTTGATCACTAAAAAAAAATTAGTGGCTAGTTTAGTGATAAAAGTGAATTCTTATATGAAAATGATGTAACGAAAATGAGTTTTGTCACGATAACAACTTTAACCCGATCTTTTTAACACCTTACTATTGTTGTAAACAGTCGAGCTTTTGTCGAGCTCGAACTCGACTCGAGCTCGTTTGAGCTGTGCTTTATTGAGCCTCGAGCTCAGAAAATGAGTTTGGAATGTTTAACGAGCCGAGCTCTAGCTTATATAGGCCCGGCTCGAGTTATTATCGAGCTTTTAAGTAATAAATATGTTTTTTACATATATTATGTGTATCTTAAGGGCTTATATGTAAGTTTATGAAAGTAAAGAGTTTTTCGAGCCGAACTCGAGTCGAATTCAAATCTTATCTTATATTATATTGGTGTATGTGGCTGAACAGCCCATGCCGGATGATTCACTACAGATGAACAAACATTGTATTTGTCAAACGACCTAGGCCGGATCACCCCTAGCCGAATGACCAAAAATGAACTACAGATAAAGAAACACACCAAGTCCGAAACAATCCCTGAGCTCCGGACCACTGTTCAACCAAAAGAGTAAAGAATAAAGTCTGAAGACTTACTTGGGCAGCCCCAGAAAGGGAAAAATAGCACATTGTCTTCCAAAAGTATCGTGATCACCACACATGATCACCAGATGAAGACAAGAATAATCTACCTTTAAAAAAGGGGAACATTTACTATTCACATGGTATGATTTTCTCTCACTAAACTCGCATATACTTTCCCTTTCTAGAAACTTGCTCTCACGTCGGATCAGCTTGGTCTTTGGATAAAACCCAAGACGAGCCTAACGCGTGTCTTCTTTGTGTGTAGGTATCCGAAGGACCAAACTATAGATCGTTCGGAGGAGCCTCTTCTTTGTTTGCAGTAAGATACGGTTTTTACTTCAACATACTACACTTTTAGTTGGTTAAAAAAAACACATTATTTCAAGTAATTCGAGCCTTTCAAGCCGAACTCAAGCTTAATTTCAACTTTCTCCAGCCAAGCTCGAGTTCCCCTCATAAGAACTAGTCAAACTGTCAAGCTGAGCTCGAGCGAAACAATATATTATCGAGTCGAGCTATGCCAAAATTCTACTCGATTACACCCTAACTACTTCTACTATCCATTAAGATGACAAAATGGATGCCTTTCATCCATTGGTTACATCAACAATCATGAAATTTTCAACCCTGAAAATTCAAAATGAATTAATCCAACGGCTTACAGTGAAGCTACCGACAATATTTAAATTAGTCACATGCTTTTCACATCACAAATACCTTCCACTCTCTTCGAATCTCAACAGTCTTGGAAGTTTTGGCGCGAGGAGGAGACTTGTCGTCCCACTCCTTAGAAATCCGGTAGCCAACAAGACGAGACCCATCGTCCTCCTGAGCCCCTGCCCCAGCATTAGAACCTCCGACTTTCGGCATTCTTAACATTGTCTGTACCCGCTCCATCATGATGCTCATTCCCACTCCGTCATATCTATCCAGACGGTTGCTCCCCCTTCTTCAATAGGTTCCTTGTTAAGTTGTTAACTTATTGGTGGGAAGGAAAGATTGTGTGCAAAGGGGTGGGCTGAGACACATGCTCAGAAGACTCCAAATCAACCACGGGAACTTTATCTGCTTGCTTTTTTCTTTTCCCCGGATGATATCCATTCCCCTCTTCTGATGGGCACTTTAACTGAAACCTGATTTCCAAACTTCCATCATTAGAAGCAGCCTTTGCATCAGCCTTTGCCTCGGCCTACTTTCTCTTCCTCTCTTTATCATCCAGGATCTTTTCATCGGCAATCTCAACCTTTTTAATTTCCTCAGTTTTTTATGGAATGACAGTGTTTGGATCGACCGTAATGGTCACATGCAAAGGGTGCTCTTGACCTTCCAGATAAGCATCGCCCTTGTCATGGCAGCTCCTTTATATCTTGGATGGATGACATGCTCCAACATGGTGATGGATGAAAAAAGTAAGAACATTTTTTAGTAGAAAGAGAGGACATGCAAAAGAAGAGGATAAACAAAGAAATAAGGCTTGGGCTTTACTATTTCCCCGAGCATTCCTCAAAGTGGCCCTAAACCTAGGATACTTCCAATGGGCGGTGAGCCCTGCTGCATACAAAAAGGCCCTCGGAACCTTGATAAGGGGGATCACATTAGCTTCCAGACGGGCTACATCGTCCACAATAAATTCCCCCTTCGGAAAAGGGTCGGAAATATCCAAGTCATGATGCCTCCACGGCATGGCAAATGGGGTTGCCCTTCAGTCGATAAAAAGAACTGATGCTTCCAACCCTTCAACCCGGTCAAAACCTTGTTAAAACATACTTTCTTATCTTTGCCTCCCCTCTTCTCAAACGAAAACCAATGACCTTGTTTACTTAATTTATAGAACGCTAAAAAAAAGTGATATGGTAGGAGTTATGTGCAAGTTTCGACAATAAACCTCAAAAAGAGTTGTCCGGTTTAAACCTAAAGGGACCAATTACGAGATATGTATTTTATAATGTCTAATTACACTTAAAAGAAAAGATGAAAAAGGCACCCTAATACCTCTTTGCATAAAATATTCTAGATATAAACCTATGGCGTTGTCCGGAAGATTAACTATCGTCAGATCCCTCAAAGGGAGCCTCGGATGTAAATCTAACGGCACACCGAAGTAATCGATTGCCCATGTTAATTGTTCTTCTCTCATCTTCGAAGTATATATATCTACATCAAACTTTGGTTTCACCGTCTCAGTTTCCTCTCCTGGAACTTCTCCTTCCAAAACCTCTTCCTCAAAATGCTCCGATGTAAGAGGTATTGACATACTAGATCCCAGGGAAAGAGGTATAGCCAAGTGTAAAAAAGATAATACAAAAGGAAAAACGGAAATACCTGTGGACTATCTTAAAATCTCTCGAAAAAAGTTTGTGAAATTTACAGTGGTAAAATGAACAAAAAATGGGATATTTATAAGGCAAACAATGAGATAGTGAGAAACGTACGATTGTGTCAAATGCGAACATGGCACGATACACACCGTTTGATGAAGAACACGACATGTGTCATAATCTCGAGTCCCTAGGTAAAAAAGACGGCATTTTTCAACGTTAAGGCAATTATGAATTTGTCACCACACATACATTATACCAAGCCCATCAAGGCCCAACATGCCAAACGCTCCGGAAGAATAACAAATAAAATGCCGAAAGATGATTAAGTTTCACATCATTATCATAACTAATAATATGATACTGGGGGGGGGGATTTCGGCATATGGAGCCGAACGGCTTATGCCGAATGATCTACTACAGATGAACAAACATTGTATTTGTCGAACGGCCTAGGCCGGATCACCCCTAGCCGAATGACCCAAAATAAACTACAGATAAAGAAACACACCAAGTCTAAAACAATCTGCTAGCTCCGGACCAATGTTCAACCAAAAGAGTATTGAATAAAGTCTGACAATTGAAGACTAACTTGGGTAGGCACCAAAAGGGAAACATAACACTTTGCTGCCCAAAAGTGTCGTGATCACCATACATGATCACCAGATGAAGACGAGAATAATCTACCTATAAACGGGGAACATTTCTTATTCACATGGTATGATTTTCTCTCACTAAACTCGCATATACTTTCCCTCTTTAGAAACTTACTCTCACGCCGGAGCTTGGTCATGGGATAAAACCAAGATGAGGCTAACGCGTGTCTTCTTTGTATGTAGGTATTTGAAGGACCAAACTATAGATTGTCCGGAGGAGCCTCTTCTTTGTTTGAAGTAAGATACGGTTTTTACTTCAACATATTACACTTTTAGTTGCTTAAAAAAAACACATTATTTCAAGTAATTCGAGCCTTTCAAGCCGAACTCAAGCCTAATTTCAACTTTCTCCAGCCAAGCTCGAGTTCCCCTCATAAGAACTCGTCAAACTGTCAATCCAAGCTCGAGCCAAACAATATATTATCGAGTCGAGCTATGCCAAAATTCTACTCGATTACACCTAACTACTTCTACCATCCATTAAGATGACAAAATGGTTGCCTTTCATCCATTGGTTACATCAACAATCATGAATTTTTCAACCTTGAAAATTCAAAATGAATTAATCCAAAGGCTTACAGTGAAGCTACCGACAATATTTAAATTAGTCACATGCTTTCCACATCACAAACACCTTCCACTCTCTTTGAATCTCAATAGTCTTGGAAGTTTTGGCGCGAGGAGGAGACTTGTCGTCCCACTCCTTAGAAATTCGGTCGCCAACAGGACGAGACCCATCGTCCTCCTAAGCCCCTCCCCCATTGTTAGAACCTTCAACTTTCGGCATTCTTTACATTGTCTGTACCCGCTCCATCATGATGCTCGTTCCCCACTCCGTCATATCTATCTAGACGGTTGCTCTCCCTTCTTCAATAGGTTCCTTGTTAACTTCTTGGTTGGAATGAAAGATTGTGTGCAAAGAGGTTGGTTGAGACACATGCTTAGACGACTCCAACTCAACCACGAGAACTTTATCTGCTTGCTTTTTTCTTTTCCTCGGACGAGATCCACTCCCCTCTCCGGCTGGGCACTTGAACTGAACCCTGATTTTCAAACTTCCATCATTAGAAGCAATGATGAGTATGCAAATACTCATCATTTTGTTACCATTTGAACCCACAAAAACAGCCAAAAACACACAAATGACCACAAAATGTTACAAATTTCATTGAAATGTGTTTTTATGTGACTTATGAATAAAAAGACTAAAAACAAGTGAAAAACATGCAAAATATACCAACTTGTCACTTTTAGTCCCTGAAGTTTCACATTTGGCAAAACTAGTCCCTGAACTTTCAAGAATTGTCAGAATTAGTCCCTAAAGGTTTTAAATGAATGAAAAGTCAACTTTAGTCCTTGGGAAGTCAAAAATATTCACAAATAGTCCCTGGATAAAAGTTTTCACAAATTGGCAATTTCAACCCCTCAAGTTTCAAAAATGGCAAAAATAGTCCCTGGGTATTCAAAACTTGGAATTTAACATAAAATACCCTTGTACTATTCATAATTTACAATTTGGAACATTTTGATAAACTTTTGGGAAATTACAAGTTTAGTCCCTCAAAATCCAAATTTTACATATTTAGTCCTTAAAAGGTTTAAATAAAGGAATTTTACAACTTTGGTCCTTGTACTATTCACATATGGCAATTATGGTCCTTGTGATAATTTTGGAAAAGTTACAATACAGGTCCCTAAAGTTTGGCAGTTTTACAATTTTGGTCCTTATCATTTAAACCTAAACCTTATAACCCTTTATATAAATAAACCCAACAAACAAACCCCTTGGCCCAACACCTCCAGCCCATTTCACCCTTAGCCCAAAAACCACCCCATTTATATAAACCGGGGTTTGACCCCAGTCAAACCCACCCCTTTCCCTCCTTCCCTCTCATCTCCCTCACACACACACTGCTACAAAAACCACCATGGTATTCCTGCAAAACCACCCCACTTGGCCACCCTACTTCACCACTCTTATCCCTCCACCTCCACAACCCCCTGACACCCTTAAAACCCTCACAAGCAACCTCCCAGTGGTGATAATACTTTTGGCGCCAAAAATGATCAAACGGCCAAAATGAGTTGCAGACATCCAATGGCTAGGATTTAAAGTGGGATTTGACTGGAAGACCTAGTGGAACTCAAATGGCTATAAAAGGAAGAAGATGGAGAAGGAATTAGATACCTTGGCTACGGCCATTGTCACCCAGTAGTGTAGTTTACAGCTTTCTTTAATTACAAGTCATTTAAATGCTTTCTTAGTGTAATTCAATGTTAATTTGATGTATTGGAACTATTTTTACAGTTTAATGTTAAGTTCCTTTTAATTCCAAGTTTTTCATATAATGCTTTAAATTTCCAGATCGTTTAAGTTTAATGTTGTTAGTTTTAGTTGTTTGATGGACTTCTTAAGCCACATAAGCTCCTGACAAGCCCTTATGAGCTTTTAGAAACCTTAAAACAGCCTAGAGTTTAAAAACAGAAAAATACAAAAAAATAGGAAAAATAGAAAAGAAAATAAAAGTTGTGGGATCTTGATGTTCCTGCAAAGAGAAGGTTCAAGCTTTGGATGGTTCTGGTTTAGATGCCTCATGGGAGGCTGTAGGATGTGATGTTTGCTCTTGGTTCCTTGTGCTCAGGCATTTTTCAGATTTGTAAGTTTTTAATCAATTTTTGCATTTTACTGTGTTCTTCTATTTATGTTATGATTTCTAGTTTTTTATGTTAATTAGTTGTTACTAAGTGTGTTTAAAGTTTAAAATGTTATGTTCTTGTGTTATATTAATAAATTGCAGAATCTCTCATTTTTCACAGTTTAGTGGAATCTTGAGTGATTCTGTTGGATTTGTTGTTATTGTTGTTGTTTTAGAGTCTGATGATGTTTCTTTATTGTTATTTAGTCTTAATTAAGTCTTAAATGTAATGGTTATGTTTTGAGTATCACTTGTGATTTGAATCTCACCAAACTGCTCATGTACTTGATCTAGATTTTCATAGGTATGAATGTGATTAAAAACCATGTTTACACTGAATTAGGTTACCTTATGCTAGACTAACCTTTGAATTATGATAGATCATGTATACACAGTTTGATGTTATGAAATTCCAATGTGAGCCTCATTCTAGCATCTTCATTGAATTTGGTACTTAACTGTTCATGTTGTGATTTGTGTTGTAATCTTGCTTTTGTGTTTGTATGTTGTTAGTTTATGGTTCTGTAGCTTAAAATAGGGTTGCTATGTTTTGAAATTGTGTTGTGCTTTGAAAAGCAATTTTGGCAGTCAAATACCATTTCTTGAGAATCATAGGCTTTAACTTGTTTGACACCTTGTTTCTGCTTAAAAAGATCCATCTTGACACCTTGAGATCTCTGGGTTTAATAAAATGGGTTTACATTGTCATATGGTTGGGAGAAGCTCAATACAGATTCATTAAAGGATGTTTGGGATAGATGGTTTAACTGATCAATGGCTTGCATTAGGTGTTATTCTTGTTTGAATTATGCTAGATGTACTTTATTAGACTCAGTGATGGCTTCATTTTAGTGGTATAGCATGCATAAGTCAAAATTGACATCTTTGATCTTGTACATGAGTACTGTGAGAATGTCTACCCCTAGATCCTTGCATATCTGTATAAAAGTTGTTTATCTTTGTGAATTTCATGTTTAATATGTCTAATGTATCATAAATAGTCATTTAATTCAGTCCAAAGTTCGAATTAGTCAACTTTGTTCATAAACTAAAAAGTCAAAAGTTCTTGTAAAAATCTGTTTTTGAATTAATTAGTTAATTTAAGTGTGCTTTTGTTTTTGAGTTTTAGATTAATTCCAGATAGGTTTTTGTAGTTCTGTTGCTCCTCTTTATGTATGATTATTGTTGAATTTTTATCTGCTTATTTGATAGCTTTTTCTAGTGCTTAATGTGACCACTTTTTGCCCTGTCTCTCAGTCTCAAACCCATATTCACAAGCTGACAACTTGTTGGATTTTGGACTTGGGACTGAGTTAGTTGTAGTTATGTGATGTCCATGTGACATTGTTGTTATGTTTGTGTTTTATTTCCATGTGTTAGCTTATTTAGGACCTTAAAACCCCTCAAACATTTTGTCTCATCCAACATACTTGACTGAGCAAACAGTTTAAGTGTGTTGTTGATTCTTACTTGTGAAAAGTTCTCAGATTGTTTAAAAGGATGAGGTTTTTGGCTTTTAAACAAAGTTGAGTATCCCATCTAATTGTCCAATTCTTGGTTGAGCTCTCTCAAGCATCTGTGATAAGTAATTTGAGCTTTTTGCATTTAATCATCCTAAGTACTTTGTATACTCAGTAACTTAGGGGATTTCTTAAGCTCACTTTAAGCTCATTAGTGGTCTTTGAAATGTGTGGCTTATTTTTTTTAGGAAGCTTAGCTACCCAAGAACATGATCCAGCTCTTAATTCTCATGTTTCAGTCCTTTTCCTAGGGCTGCAACTAGCTTTAACTTGTCACCAAACCTCAACTGGGTACACTTTGTACCCAGTGGAACACATAACTTCATAAGTGCATAAAAAGCTGTTAAGTGGGACCCACACTGTGTGAATTGGCTTTTTGAGAAGCCAATCCACCAAATCCTAATGTCCAATGCTTCAGGTCCATTTTGCAACTTATCTAATAGGGCTGCAAATGGTTTGAAGATTGTCCCATTTGAATTTTGTATACTGGTAACCAGTGTACTCAGCAAAAAGCACCCATCTTCATAAGCTCCTCATAAGCTCCCTAGTGGACCCCACTAGGTGAGCTTGAGCTTTTTGGATAGTCCACCAGCCCTTCTTTCAGTCCTAATTGCTTGTTTGGTCTTTTGAGCTTATCTGATAAGCTAGAAGGCCAATGGAAGTGCCTTTGAAGGGCTGTTTGGTTGTACAGTAATGATAAGTGCTTATTGGCTCTTTTTGAGCTTATTTGTGAATTTCTTGGCACAACCTTGTACATACACACTAATCATACTTTGTAAAAATGTATTTTATCCTTATGTTTGGTCTGTATAGCTTTTTCAAGCTTATTGGGAGCTTATGAGTCACTGTATGCTTAATTGCTAAACTGAGTATTCAAAGACCTCTCAATCTGCTTATTCCCTTGTAAATAAGTCCAATTAACTCTCACACATTTAAATTATAACTTATGTTCATCTTTCTTTTCTTTTGTTTAGGACTGTGAAGCACCTTTGAGCTTTTTCCAAATTTTTGTTAAACTGTGAAGCTTTTTGCTTCACAGTCAACAAAAATAAGGCTATTACTGGCTTATTACTTGTAAAATAAAAATAAAGTCCTTCACAAAAGTTGTAAATAACTTGTCCTTAACTGTTTTGTAAAAAAGAAAACCTTAAAAAACCAAAAATAAAAAAACAGGCAAAAAGGGGTAGGCAGGCTCGAACCTGAGACTCCCCCTTTATGAGAGTGATAAGATGTACCTGGATGCCATTGTGCCCTTGGTCTTTCGCGTTATACCTTCCATTCCAATTCCTTTTATCCTCTCTTTTGCCAGTTTTGCCTAATAAGCTGTCAAGGCTTATTTGACTGCTTATTGTTAAGCAGTCACCCTTGTTTATATTTTTCTTAGGTTTCTGGCACATGAGTAGTCTAACATATAATTTTTTATAATTTTTTAGATTTCTTTAATATTTTTAAAAAAAAATCAAAAACAGTTTTTAGCTTTTAGGATTAATAATTATATTAATTTCTTTTTCGTATTTAAATTAATCTAGAATAACTTTTTTGGACTTTTCTGAGTTTATTAAGTTATTTGGGATTTATGAAAAATACTTTTGTGAATTTCACTGTTCATATAGTAGGATTTTTAATTTTATTTTAATTAAATTGTAAATGATAAATAATTAGTAATATATAGTTAATAATTAATAATAAATAGAATAAATACATAATAAATATATTTTTAGTTTCTAAAGTAGTTTTTATACATTTCTAGATTTTTCTAAGTTTATAGTTTATTTTCTAGATCATTTTTCGATTTTCTTTTTAATTTGTTATATTAATAAATAGTTTATAAATAGTTTTTAATTAATAGTAAATACATAAATAGTAATAATAATTATTTTAAGTTTCTAATAATTTTCTTATACTTTTAGGATTCCAAAAATGTAATTTTCACATTTGTGGGAGTTATATTGAGTAGAATTCACTTTTTATTTAAACGTTAACGTATACGTTTTTAATATAGTTTTCTTTTTAATTTTTTTTTT
>LBNU01028933.1:23458-52861 GCA_014162995.1 Artemisia annua
GGTAGTTAATTTTTAAATAGGTTTTAATAATATAATTACATTTAAATAGTAATAATAAATTATTTTAAGTTTCTAATAATTTTCTACTTTTAGATTTCCAAAAATGTAATTTTCACATTTGTGGGAGTTATATTGAAGTAGAATTCACTTTTATTTAACGTTACGTAACGTTTAATATAGTATATTCTTTCTTAATTTTTTTTTTTTTCTTTTCTGTTCTTCCTTTTCCTTTTTCTGATTGCGGAAATCCCAGCTATCAGTACAGTGATCATTTTTGTTCACATTTATATCTGTACATTCTTATCTAATACCTTATCATTCAACGAACACACAGTCATTAACACGCCAGATAACGTCAACCCTCGTCAGGACTTAAACGATCCAAGGATATTTAAATCCTTGGTAAACTTGCATTTTCTCCCGAGCTCTGCAGCTCTTATCCTATTAAGTTGATCATCCTTAAATGGTTGACTTGAGAAATAAAGATGTATGGTTCGGGAGAGATCAGTGCACTTGTAACTTTTGTTTTTCTTCGTGATCTCAAATGTGTCATAAACTACCTTGAAAAGATTAGACATGATTTCTTTTTGGGTGGAAGTTTAGACAACAATAAAATGGCGTAGATTGCTTAAAAAAAGTTTGTTCCTCCAAGCTTTCGGTGGTTTGGTAGATGGTTGTCACCACACTTTAAACATAGCAATATACGCTCACTAAATGACGGTGGAGGTTTCACTTGGATGACAACTCACTTTGAAAAAAAGTTATCTCTTCCATTTATAGTAAAAATGTTGGTATTGACTTTTGACTCACGTTGGGAAAAAAGTGTACTCTTCCATTTATGGTAACAATGTTGGTACTCACTTCGATACTACCGACATTAATCGATTGCCTCAAAGTACATGGAGGAACGTAATTGAGGTAATGCATGATATTTATAAATACAACATTGATTTAGACAACGTCGTTGTTCTTAAATTAGGAGATGATTCTAAATTAAACTTTTGGAGTAATAAGTGGCATGGGGACATTATTTTTAAAAATTAAATTAGGAGATGATTTTAAATTAAACTTTTGGAGTGATAAGTGGCACGGGGACATTATTTTTAAAAATGCCTTGCCAAAATTATATATGCCAGAAACAAGAAAATATTGCAACGTTTTAAATAGATGATACCATTTGAATTAATGGGCTTACTTCTTTTCTTAGGCTTGGCGTCGCCCCATTTGGTCCGGCTTAAAAACATCTCAATTCCAATCGCTAATGGAATGTATTGAGAACCTGATACTTAGTGATTCCCCTGATTAGTGTGATTATTCCCCGACCTCATCGAAAATTACATTGTGGCTTCCATGAGGACAAAAATTGAACATGAAATCCTTCTAAAAGACGGTGTTCAAGTAAGATGTAAGAAATTATTACCTATAAATACCAACATCCACACATGGCGCCTCATGAATGATCTTCTTTCCACAGGATGGAAATGGAATCTTGACCATCGTGGAATGGACTTGGATTCAACATGGAAATTTTACAAGCTTGACCACACATGGCGCCTCATAAATACCAACATCCACAACTTGTGTGTCTTTGGCCATGTAAATTATTGCACCTTTTTGAAATTTTACAAGCTTGAAAATTGTCCAGTAACTATTTCCTTGGAAAAAGATTTTTGAGACTGGACATGTCAACAATCCAATTTTTGGTCCAAATGTATTTCCATGGACACATGTGTCATTTAAATTAGAGTTGGGCAGTGGAATGTGACCATCTAATTAACAAATGGATTTCCAATGACACATGGGTAAATGTTAGGAGGTTATAGCATGAATATTGAAGTCCCCATAAATTCCATGTATAGAAGTTATTACCTTTTTTCGAAGAGCAATGTTGTCGACTTCAAACTCCGCCCACCATTTAGCCAACATGGATAAATTGAAGCTTGAAGAGAGCCAAATCCAAGACCCCCCACAAGTAGATGGAGAACAAACATTTTTTCAAGCAGTTTATGCCATCTTGTTTGTGGCTAATGAACCTCCCCCAAGAAAGTTACGCCTTAAATTTTCAAGATGTTTAATTACACTCTTGGGTGCCTTAAAAATAGAAAAGAAACAAATACCAAGTGCACCATGAACCGACTTGAGAAGAGTTAGACGACCACCATATGATAGGGTTTTTTCGCTTTCCAAGATGTTAGTCTTTTATGAATTTTATCAATGATGGGTTTTCAATTTTTGGATTTGTTCATATTGGCTCCAATAGGAAGACCAAAGTATGAACAAGGAAGGGTTGATGGTTGGCAATTTAATATGGAGGCTAAGTTGTTGGTTTCGATCATAGTAACACCAATCATAAAGAATTTACTCTTAGAGAAATTAACCTTCAATCCGGGAGCCATGTTAAAGCATCTTAATATACGACAAAGGTTACTAGTTTTCTCAATTGACCATTTGCATATTATAAGAGCGTCATCCGCAAATTGTAAATGAGATTTCAACTTCTTGTGCACCCACTTTGATGCCTCCAAAAATATTTTTTGATTTGGCTTCTTGAATTGTTATGTGTAAAGTCTCAACCGCTATGATGAATAGAAATGGTAAAAAAGACGTAATCCTTTTTCTATTTTAAATTCCTTAGTAGGTGAGCCACTTACAAGAATCAAGCCAGAAACCAAGTTGAGACAACCAAGAATATCCACTTCCTCCATTTAACACTAAGCCCCATTTCTTCCATAGAATGGTCCAAGAATCCTCAATCTAATGAGTCAAAAACTTTCTCAAAATCAACTTTCAAGATGAAGAAACATTCTTTCTTTTTTGTTGCCCACACAATTATTTCATTTACCATTAATGGAGTATAAATAATATTTCTATTCTTTATGTATGTTTTTTTTACCTCACTAACAATCAAGTGAATTACATCTTGGAGCCTATTAGCGAGTACCTGATCCGAGACCCAATGGCCAATATGATCGATTCCATTGATTCTTGAACGTGAGAATTTGTTGCTTAATATCCCATGAAAATACTTAGAGTTTTCGTCTCTTTTGATTGCCTATTTGGTTTTGCTTTTTGTATAAGATTAAGGCTTGTAATGTGATTAATGTCCTTAATTTTCTTCAAGAGAGTAAACCGATACTCAATTTCATGTCCAACAAGCCCATTATCATCGGCTTTAATCTGAAGAAGTTCCAACTTTGCTTTTGAAACATTAAGCAACTTGTCATCATTTGTTGTTGCCTTTTTCCTCCAAGACCGACTATTAGATTTTAGAAGTCGAAGTTTAAGTTTCAAAAGAACACAAGGATGTGTGGTATTCAAATTAGTAGGTTCGGTTGGTTGAGACCAAGATTGAGAAACAGTTAGCCGAACAAATTAAGACACTTTCCTTTTGTTGGCTTTCACATAGGAATTGCAAGCTACATTATGTTTGGTATTTAACAACTCACTGTAAATTGGTGAGGTTTTTTCTCTTCAGGCTATTCGGAGAGGGCAAGCTTGACCATTCTCTGACCCTTCTGTGGCCACTCAAAAGTCTCTTGTCTTGTGTAAAATTGTATACGGGCCAAAGTTGGATTTATATTGGACTCTTTGACCCAATTACTTATTAATAAAAATATCCACTAATCTTTCTAAATCATTATAAATTATTACATTTATCAGGGATTGCTTTGGCCCAACAAAGTGGCCCTTCCTTTTGCCTCGGGTTATTTGAGGCCCATTTTGTTATGTCTCAATTTGGTACCCGATCCGTCCTGTACATCTCCACTCACGACTCCTTCTTTCCTAGAGGGTCCGAGTGGGTGGTAAATCCACCGGTGATTAACCTGCATCCGATCCAAAAAAAAGAGGCAACACTGTTATGCTATAGTTGCCTGTGAGGGAGTGTACAGGAACTCTTTTATTTTAATCCATTTGTGGTTCTTTGAGTGCCAGTTGTTCGTAGCTACAGTGCTACCCTTTCTTCTAGCCACATATTAGTTTTGGGTTGGTTTATTTTGGTCTGATTGTGGTTCGGGATTCTTCATAACGTCACACACAATTTCTTTGTGGTGAGCCAAATTTAGGGTTCTTATTCTTTTTTAATTCCGTTTTTTTTAAACAAAAATTTGTAGTTTTTATTCATAGTTTTATGTTTAATTGCAGCTGCGAATGTGTCGTTACGAACATTTATCTGTTTTGTTGGGATAATAGGTTTCAGCAACCTTTGCCTTTCAACAGGTAATAGATTTTTTTTAAGATACTGTTATGATATTTTTTGATCTTTCATAATGGGGTTTGTTATTTAGTTAATTTAGATTAGATGGTTAAACTTCCATTTTTTTAAAATTGAAATTAGGTTATAATTGTGTTTCTATTTTAATGCATCGGGTATTTTGACGTTTTCCGTTTCGGCAAATATTGTTTATATTTATTGGGTTTTAAAAGGTTTTAAGTGCAGAAATGGTGTTCCAAGGATATATCTTTCAGATGATTCGTGTAAATTTCTTAATGTCGTTTGTCATGAATTTCGATAAAGAAATTATTTGCTTGAGTTGATCATTTTTAGGGTTAAGTTGTTATTGGTTTTTAAAGATTTGTTTTTATGTTGGTCTTAATATGACGTAGTCTATTTTGGTTGGTGTTATTGTTGTTTTCGTGTTATAACTTCAACAGCTGAAAAATATATTGACACAAAAAATGACTTGACCTGTCGTTTAAGGGACTGAAATTCAGTTATGTAATGAAGTTAATCTAAAACGAAAAATAAACTTAAATTCGGTTGTGTAAGAGGTGCTGATTGTATGTGGTTTATAAAAGTTTGTAACTTTTACCGTCTTTAATTTGTAGGTTGATGTTATGTCACTGGAACCACAGTATTTTACAACCAAGTGGATCACTGTAGAAAATCATGGTTTGCGTACGGTTTGCTGCCAATGTAGTTTTGGTTTCTGGCGTTTGTCTGCTAGATATGAGTAAGCTAATGCTGGATTAGCCTTATCCGCCTCTATCTTAGCAGGGCATCATGGTAATGTGTTTGCAGCCATGGGATGGACTCATATCTTGGCAGGGCAACTCACTTGGTTTGCAGCCATGTCATACGTCATGTGGTTACGCTGGGCTGCATTAAGCTTGCAGATGTGACCACCTTGCATCCAATGCAATGCATACTTTTTTGCAATTTAATTTAGATTGCTATCACGAGGCTATGATGAGTTTTAACGGGTCATGTTAAAAATGAAATTCCCCGTATCTTGGCATGGCAGCCTGTTAGAGTTGCAGCCATGACGGGTGCATCCATTTTTTCCTAATTGCTGCCCTATCTGAGCCTATATTTGAAAGCCTGATATCTTCAACGTGTGGGCGATGATGAACTTTCTGCATATTAACTATTTCATGAATGTGGCTAGCGCATTCCCGCAACTTGGCTTGGTAACCAGGGCTGTTCTGTGGTTGTAGCCATAGCGGGTGCGCCATGTTGCCCAAAGAAAATGCAGATCTGAGCCCCATCTTTACTACCTTGGAAGAAAAACTACAAAAGGTATATTTCTTTTCTAATTTATCATTTTAAATATCCACGTTTTGTGCTTATGGATTTACCTTTCCTTTTTTTTTACTGAATGCAGGTAATAGCCAGGACAAAACCCGTGTTGTCAATAACAAGGAACCGGTTCACAACCCTGATTCCGAAGTTGAGTAAAATACTACTTTTGGCTTTTTGATTTTATTAAACCATAAGCTTGGTAAGGTTTTATTAGTTTAGGCTTATTTGTAATGAGCTTGCTGACGTTCTATTATTTATTCCTTAGGAGGTTGCATCTTTTAACAGTTAACTTTATTTTGTTTTGTGTTACCAGACAATGGGCTAATCACAATTGACATAATTTTTTCTTTTCTTTTTCAGTTTCCGCAGCGATAATGGAAGAGCGCATAAAACATGAGAGGTACCCGTCGATTCAGATTATGTGTAGGGCCTGTCAATAGGTATTTCTATAAAATACATGCTATTTTTGCTGATAACTTTTATGTGTAGGGCCTATCAATAGGGTATATGAGATTAAATTAAGTAAGGGGGTGTTTGTTGAAGCTTATTTGTCCAACTTATGAGCTTATTAAACTTTTGAAAACTATTACGGTCACAATTTTGGGTTTATAAGCTTATCCCGATAGACGTTTGAACCACTGTTATTGCAGTCAAATTGACAATGGGTTTGTGGACATGTTTTTGTATTTTTTATGCAAATGTCGGACGTGTCCCATTCTTTGGTAAAATCGTGTTTTTATTTTACCTGCGGTCGATGCTAAAATGTGTGAGTTTGCGAACTGAAATGGGTATTCAATTGGGGGCTGAAATAAGGCGATTAGGGTGAAAAAATGGGACTAAAATGGATGTGTTTCGGGCCTGCAACGGGTTGAATGACTCTCAAGTTTAGGTGCTTAAAGTTGATTTGGTTTGGCCCTAACATGGCATTCAACCCAAACATAAATGGAACATAAATGGTGCTTAAAGTTGGTTTGGCCCTAACATGGCATTTCTAAAGAATATGCCACATAACGAATTGCAATTTGTATTAGTAAACTAGCAACCAATGTATAAAAGTATTATTAGTTGTGTATTATGTTAAAATTATAAGGCAAGTGGTGGTATATAGACTTAGTAACTGAAACACCTAAATCACTTTGGGATATTCATATTGAAATGGTTGTGTTTCTTATGTTTTCTGATTGGTGGCAGCCAACTTATTGTAGCTATTTTGCAGGCATGAGTTTCATCACTCACAGAGCATTGTATGAGGCCCTTGGTGTATGGATTCAGATGAGGCATTCACCAATTTTAAGCGACATGGAGATTCGGCTCCTCAAAGAGCACTGCCAACAGAAACCAACAAAACACTGATAATTTGGATATGGTTAGTCTGCATTTTTTTTTGCCTTTATATATTGAATACTAAAATACAAAATTATGTAGTTTTGATTGTTGTGATTAAGTGCTTATTTTAGAGTAACTACATCCATTGGTACACACTCAGTTTTTAAGCTCACTAAACATATTTAAATAACCTGCAAAACACACATTAATTTTATTTCAGAGGAGTGGATAAAGGAGCGTTAAAGGGCTGCCTTTTCCAGATTTGCCACTAATATATTTTTTTCACATATCATAAAAAGATGGTGATTTTTTCTAAGGGAAAAGTTCATTTGATTGTCTATTTGAAATTTAGTGCATACTTTTGGTGTTTTTCATATCTATACTGCCTAAAACTAATTATCTAAGCAGTGCCATGTTTAGTTCGATAAGTATATTAGAACATAATGACTAAACATGTTTTATCGAAACGCGCGGCCATAGAGGGTGCAATATATTGCCATATCACTTTTAGTTAATTGGAAAGCTTACGAGTTCATTTGCAGGGCAACCTTACTTAAATTGTGGTTGCAGCCATGGCTGATATCTTGGTTGGGGTATTGTACTGAGGCCCATAACTTGGCAAGGCAGCTACGCTCAAATGGTCGTTGCAGCCATTGTGACTGTTGGCCGATGATTTAACATTCGCAGCTCTGAGCCTCATTTTTTGTTGTTATTACAGTTCTGATATGTGTTGGAAACAACGGGTGGGTTTAGCAGGTGGGTTTATCGTGTTGGTTCAGCGGGTTGATTCAGTTTATGGGTTCATTTGGTGGGTTTAGCAGGTTGGTACAACTGGACATATCAAGGGCAGCTAAATAAGCAACTTCGGGTTGGGTAATAGGTTTCAAATATTGCATACTCTACTATGTTACTTCTGCCGCAAAACACATGTAACCACAATAAAGTCCATTGCTTGGGCACGGTTAGCGAATACCAACTGGTAGCCTTATTTTCAGAAGGCCAATTTAACTGTTCTAGCAATCCAGCTTTGTTGATTGAATAGCATGTCAGACCTTGAATAGATCAACTATTAGCCATCTGACATGCCAGTCAACCACAAAGCTTGCTTGCATTTGAATATATGATCTTGGCTGAGCTATCTATCATCTTTGTTGATGATTCAATGTTGCCTATGAACCCACTTCATGCGTGTGCTCTACTATTTTTATTCGATCTATGGTTATTTACAGCTGGAGATCGCGCAGGCGGCTGAAATGGTCAGGTACGACTTTTTAAAAACCAAGATTGCTAATCTCTTTAGTGATTATTATTGTTGCATTCATAGATTGATTTCTTGGTGTCAGGGTTGTGTTGAACACGTGGGAGCCTCCGACACGTGTGGAATACGTGGCGATGAAACTGACGATTTGCCGACGGCCATACATCAAGCGCCACAAGATGGGGTGATAACTTCAGAAGGAAATGTTTAAGGTCAGACGAAGGATAGTCGACCAATGGTTCAAAAGGGGTAAGCTATGGTAATCTATTTTGCTATTACTGTAATAGTCTAATTACAGTTTCAACCTTTGGTGTTTAATTGTCGTTGTGATTTTTTCAGGAAGAAAAAAGGGAGATCAGAAGATAGTTGCTTTGCCTTTTGGTTATGATCAAGGTGGATAGTCCCTGAGCAAATTCATCGTCAGAAGCTGTTATTTGGTTCTAGGCACACCAATTCAGTAGAGATGCCGACCTCAAACATGACCCGAATAGTTATTGCATCCATGGCTGGAGTTTACTATCGCGCTGAGGCTGCGCCAAAGAATATAGTTTGTGGTTTCAAATAGAAAGGTAACGTCGAGTCTACTCTCTGCACTTTCTTAAAAAAATGACCTAAATTTCAGGTTATAAAATTCAGAACCGTACTGTAGTTTATCGTTTTAAAAAAATGGCCTAAATGTCAGGTTATAAAATAAAATGAGTAGCTATACAGTACTTTTAAAATAAGAGCTAAATTTCAGGTTATAAAAATATGAGCTTAAAAATGGATGATAAAGTTGATATAGTATGTTAGTTTATTTGACCTTAAAAGTCAGGGAGATAATCATTGAAAGAGTTATTTACATGCATTTTATTTAGTCCTACAGGTTTTTAAGTTTCACAGTGATCACTTTAGAAATGCACATCTAAATGGGAGATGATATTTTGATATTAGAAACTAGAATTTAGAACATAGATAGTTGACTTATGATGTCATGTCGATTATAAATTCATGTTATATTAGGACTCGATCTTCTTTTGTTCAACACTTTAACTTATAGTTTATTGATATATTGTGGACATATATAACTGGAACTTTACTTCTTTTTTGTATGCATAGATATTGGTTGGATTGATAATTATCTAACCTGTGTGGTACCATACAAGGTAGTTCATTAGGTTAAAAAAAATTGTTAGCACTTCAGTGGGTTTGGGAGGGTTAAGGTAAATGTTATATAAAGCATACTCATGTTTTGTTTTTGTATTGCAGCCCGACAATCAAAGACTTTGCTGTTTAAGATGCATTCAACCACGTGAACACGACTTCCAGACATGTGTCTGTAGAGTTAAGCACTCGCATGATGAAAAGGTAATAGAGTGTGTGCATTGTGGTTGCAAGGTCTGCAATTGGAGATTGACCACCGGTATACATCTGTGGGTACTTTTGACACACTCATTATCTGTAATTGTCAACAATATATGTATTATTCTCAAAACCATTGGAACCTTATTACCTGCTATTAGGCATAGTTAATCTGGAAAGAGGAGAAGTAAATTGTTATCTGAAGCTAATATGATACAAGCAGCAGCCTCTATATATCGAGACGCTGTAGCTAGACGTGAGGTTAATATTTTTTTTCTTTGCATGACTTATTTCACATCCTAAATGCAGAAAAGCTATGTAAACCTTTGTAGCTTTTGAATCCAGAAAAAGTTAGCCTTATAGTGTAGGCAGCATGATTATGTAAAGCACCACCAATATGTACATTCTAAATATAAACAAAACTATGCACCTCCTGTGGTATGTAACTCCTCTTTTGAACAATCGTTTGCGCAAGTACAAAAATATGTGAGTATCGTCTGCAAAACTATCTAGCCAAAAACCCGCAGCGAAGCGCGGGCACAAAACCTCGTTTTATATATAAGTTGAAACAAGAGAAGTACCCAGAATCAAAATTTGCAAAAAGTAACTACCTTTTACATAACAAAATTTGAACATGGGTATCCTTAAGGTTTTTTTTTTTTATAGGGTGACCAAAATTTAAATGATGCACTTATTTCATGTTATTATTGGGCAATTTGTAACTCTTTTTAAAAAAGTAGTATGGTACCCGCGTTATGTTATGGCGTGAGTATTAGTATGAGATGATAAGCAGCAATAGTATGAGATGATAAGCAGCAATAAGTAAAAAAAGAAGACGTAGTCTATGTGTTTATAATTTGTCATAAAATTTAAGTGTCATATGTGACTTTTGTGGTAAAGATGTAGATTACAAAAGATAAGTGATCATACAACAATTTACACTATCAGACTTTGCGATTTTTATTATTATTATTATTGTTATTATTATTATTATTATTTTTAAAACGGCTTGTTAGTTGTTAGTGGTTCAGGTAGCAGTGACATCCAATTGGGTAGTATGTTGACCCTGAACCCCGCCTGTACTTTCTCCTAGTCCACCTGAAGGGGTAAAAGTCTCGGGTGCGACTCGAACTTGAGACCTCCCCTAGACAAATCTCCTCTCCCCAAGCCACAAAGGAATCTTGGTGGCCAACTGAGGTAGCCAGTTGGTTCAGACATTGCGATGGTTATCGAAGAATTGAGGGGTGTGTGATGATCTATTCAAGTTGTTTGTAACCTGAAATAAGACAAACGAAGACACTACGTTATATGATACACAGAGGTTGGATCCTGCGAATTACCTCCGGCGTGCGAATAAATATTTGGTAATGATGGTTTAGGTATAGCTATCAAGTAAGAGAGTCTTTGGGAAATTTAAATGTCAATGTGTCACTTTTGTGGTAGAGTATAAGACTTTTTAAAGCTTAAAGACCAAAAATCGAGAGCCAAATAAATAAAGCCTAAGTTTAAAACTCGGCCCATACTTCAACCGGCCCATGACTCGAGATTGTTTATTATACTTCATGCAAACGAGTATGGCGACGGTCGGCCGCGTTGCGGCCTGGCTGGTTTTTCTCACGTAATTTTTTTGGTATTTTCTTAGCAAATTTTTGGTTATGTCTAATTTTTTTTCTATGGGTTTCTGTTTCTGGATAACAATCATACTCACATAACAAACACGAAAAACATTTAGCGGGAATGAAATTACCTGCTGTACATAACTCATCAGTTCCTTGTTTACCAACACCATCCAGTTGACATTCAACTACATCATGGCCAACAGTTGCCTCATACCGGATGATGATCCATGACCCTTATGCGTGTAACCTGGGATCAAAAGCAACATTTACTAAAGGTATAACACTCGCGTTATAACATTGTAGAGATGGATAAAAACCGGTAAGGTACCAACCGTTGGAAAAGGAGCTGGTAGGAACGTCGTTGCGTTCAACCGTAGGTATCGATGGAATGAAGGAGGCGTCGACATTGCCTATTCCATTAGGCGAACAAACAGTATGCATGCCGAAACAACACATATGTGTATGACAATTATCTAATGTACCAACTAAAACCAATCTATTAGTAACCCGATTGTATCCGCCACTTTCGTGAACATAAAACTAAAGTGACTAATGTCATTCATCATACCTATAGATTGATTCATTACAGGAGCAAATAACCAAGTCATTTCCAATTATTAGTTAACTGTAATTAACAGTAACTTGGCAGGCTACAATGAAAGGCCTTTTTTGTCGTATCAACATTCAAATTCAATAAACTCAGATTGCAAGAAAAAAAATTGCCAAATAATTATGTATACTCTTGTACTTTTGTGGTTTCAATTTCTGTTCTGTTCATGTTCCGTGCTGCAGCATCCTCGATGTGCTTTGTTTTTGGTTCATGCAAGTGTATTTGCTTCTGTATTCGTCGATACCTATGTAAAAATGTTTGTAATTTATCTGAGTATAAGCTCAGTATTGTACCTTGTATAATTGAAGCATAATGTGGCTGAGAAACTCTTGTGATTCATGTGAGCGTTGATGGTGCAAAAAATCGATACCTTTAAACATCGATATACCTTTGCTTGGGTTCTAACTGTCAAGAGTAAACCACAAAAAGATCACAAATTAAGCAGAAAAAAAAGCCAAAAATCTCAGCTGTCATAGCAACAACAATCCGCATTCTCTTTTTGACTTTTACGGTAAAAAACTGACATTCTGTTACCGATTTTTGCCTTTTTTGTTGAACAGTTTAGTAACCACGTTCGCCTATATAAACTCTTCTAAATAATGTGGGATTAATAGTTCTAAAAAAACTAATTAAAAAGTTATAGGTGTAAATCAAATGCACATAATTGGCCCTATAAGCTGTAACTATTTTATTCATTTAGAAAGCATAGGCAGTTGCAATTAAGAATTCTAAATACCCTGTATACCACCACATAGGTGTCACTTAAAGATAGCCAATATTTTTTATTTGACCTTATGCTAATGCTTGTTCATGCATTTCCGATCTGAAGCTAATATGCACCTAATATAACCTTTTACCCAAACACCTCTTTACACTCTAGTTGAGAACCATTACCTGAGCAAGATTTCTGTTGTAGCAACACCGCATGGCACAATATTGGCCTGCCCATGGCTCGCATTTCATCCACTTGTATGGTAGCAGTATTGAACTGCACTATTTCCTGGTATATAGACCAACAGAGATGATGCACGAACAGCCTCGTCAACCTGTATATTTCTACCATTCAAACATGACGTACGGCCTTGAATCCACAACTCGTTTTGCCAAGAGGGCCACTAACCTGCCAAACAAATTTATAATTAAATATGTATGATGTTTCATTATATAAGTCACTTTGGTAGTGTAAAGGATCCACAGTACTGCCAAAGAAATCAACACCTGCAAGTTCTGAATTTTTGCCCAAGTGATGAACGGCCGACTGATGAACCTTCTAAATTAAATCTTCAATGAATCCTTAATTCTTTGCAGAACATATTTGAACACCCAAACGATGGACTTTTTAACTCAAATCTTCTATTAATCCTTAATTCTGTGCAAAAAATATTTCACGTCACCACAAACCGGAATTGGAATATTCATAACTATTTATTATCAAGGTCGTGGCAAAAATTTAATTAGCCATATGTTACCTTTTGACCACTGAACGATTTGATCCTGTGTATGCCCAAAAACGTAATTATCAGTGTATTCTCATATGTACGCACATGCTGGTGATAGTCTGAAAGCATCCGCAAAAGGGCCTACACCATATTTCATTCAAAAGGGTCACAATGTTAGGCACCTGGCTATTTTTTTGGGTTTAACATAAGCAACATATAGAATAGTGTTTGACTTTGTTATAAATTGTTTCCGGTAAGATGCAAGTTGAGTCCACTCTACTGGTGGTGGTGGAGGTGGAGGTGGAGCTTGAACATGTGGTGCTCGAGATTTCCCTCATTTTGTTCCATGCTTCATGTAATCTTTCGCTACTTGTTACATGGTTGCAATGAAAAGCGAATCCGTGTCATCCTACAACACAAAACCAAAAAAATGCACTTTAGTCACGACCTTGATAATAAATAGTTAGAAGTTATTCTTTGACTACTATTGTTGGGTATTATGAATCAAAACAGCAAAGCCATAAGTACTAAAATAAAACAATTAAATTATAACACCCCTGTGCATCTGTTCTATTAATACCCCATTCTATATCCTATTGCCTTCTTATCATTACAACTACAAATCGTCTATCATTAATGTCGACACTTAGGATTAAACAAACAAATAAACCAAGACACATCAGTTGACCACATATAAATATATGAATTCAGCTTAAGACCATTACAATTTACAAAGGCGCTATTTCATACAGTTCTCCACCACTTTGCACTTAAGCAAATATCGCGGCTAAATTCAGACCAACACCAGGCTCCCAACAACAAAAGATAATTTTTCTTAACCAAAATTCTAATCTGTTTATCCACACATTCATTAAATCCCTGATTTCTTTAAAAATTAAAAAGAAAAATTACATACCATTCATGAAACCCTGATTTAGGGTTTTCAAAGAATCACACAAATTGAAACCGTGCATCGCTCATGGTTGTGATATGATTGCATCCCTCATGGTTGCTTTTAGAAGTTCATCCGATATCTGATCTTGGAGGTTAGCAATGGGTTTGGTGGATGCGAGTGAGTGAGGCGGTGGAGATTCTAGCGTCTTCTTCTTTATGATATGGATTTGGACCAGAGGCGATGGATCAGTGGTACAACAGATAGCCCAAAAAATGGCGGGAGCCCACAATGGTACTGTTCACAGAACGGCGTCGTATCAAATGGCGTTTAATATATATAGTAATTGTTGTTGAGCTCCGTCGTATCAAATGGCGTTTAATATATATAGTAATTGTTGTTGAGCTAATATATATTTCATTTTATTCCTATATATGAGATCTAAAATGATTTACATTGTTGTATGTCATGTATTCTTTAATGCAATATTCTTCTTTGTTTTAAACTTCTTTTTCCTTCCATGAGCTCACTTGCATTATCCATACATAAACCGCAAAACAACATTCAAAAATTTAAAAGAGATGACTAACACGAGACATAAGGAAACAGGAACAAAAAATGGAGGGACGGGTAAGGAACACTATGAGCTGGTTAGCATTTGCTATATGCGAAACTTCAAACGTGTTGGCCAATTGATTATGTTATTTAATATTTAATGGGTTATAAGAACTTTTAGCACACTTTTAACAATTTGGTATGTGATGGAGATATGTGTGTTTAAATTTGATATAAAAATAGCCAACAGCCCTACCAACAAATATGGTGACAAAATAGCCCAAATGCCTCCATTGTGAATTGAAGCCTCCTCTCCCTAAAAAGGGCTCCATAAATATGGAATTTATGCACTACTTTTGTTTTGAAACTCTCTACTTTGTGTTTTGTGTATCTTGTCCCTCTCTTTCTTTATATGTGTATATAAAACACATAATCTGTTGTTAACTCTATTGCGAAAAGTTTCTGAGGGAACCTTGAACAAAAGATTTATTTCGAGCTATATATAGTACTGATCAAATAGGTTTAGTACGTGCAAGTCAATTCGGAAGAAGATGATGATTATAGTCACCATGTTATGCATTGCTCTCTCACTTTTGCTAGCCGTTAATGCTGCTTCTATCCATGCTAATCAGCTCCAAGCTTCCCATGAATTAGGTACATCTCTCTCAGCTTCTCTGTATATTTTTCCACTCTTTCTCTAGCTCTCATCCTGATGATAACTCAAATATCTGCTTTTGTTGCAGCTAATGATCACTACCATCATGATCATCAGGCACTTCCAAGAAAGTTAATGGTCAATTATAAGGTAGGTTAATAAAACTAACACAAGATAAGCTAAAAGTTTTGAAAAGATTAATTTTAGGGTTACTATTTTGAACATATGGGTTAAACATGGCTTCTTTTATTTTTTGTATCAATCAGGTAGAAGGTTATGAAGATAAGGATTTGGAGCCTTTGGATGAGAAAAATACAGCTTCGTCAGGTAATCAATTGATTAATTCATCGATCATAGTTTTTTTTATTTTTTATTTTTTATTTTTTTCCCTTCTTCTTCTTTTTTGAACGACAAAATTCAATAAAGCTCTAGCAAGAAGCTAGAGAAAGAAACAATACTACAGTATGTTACTACCATAGAGAAACCCTAATTTTTTTTATGTCGGTTGATTGGATTTCATAACTTTATGTGATGGTTTGTTGCTTTGAATCATAAATTTGTTGCATGGCTTACCTAATTTGAAAATGCTCATAATTCTTATTATGAATGAAAATTATGTCAATATTCGAAACTGTTTAAGTAATATTCGGAGAACAAAAAAGACTTTTAATTTCTTCGAAACAAATAGATGTTTCAGTCAAAATTAACAAAAATTTTGCTGCACTAGTGTTGTGATTAGCTTTTTAAATGGCATAGATTAGTTGCAACTTATATGGGTGGTGTTTAAGCAATCAAGATCTACGCTCATAGTTAAATATCACTCGATACCACACAAACAAACATGATCAAACAGAAGAATACTTATCAGAGTACTTAAGCACACATGAAATCAGTCATTCAATTCACAGTATTTTGAACTTAATATTATGCTCGCAGAGTACGTACGTAATGCACCAAATGTCCATGATAACCAGGAATTTAATTAGTATCCATTTCCTCATAGTAAAACCATACGTTTCACAACTATAGCTGACATATATTGTTTTTCTTAAAAAATCAAACTAACATGGGCTACGCTATGTATACACCTCGCACTTGTTTTTCTACTTGAACCCACAACCATTTGATTGAGGAGTATTTGCATTCTCATAGATTTATATAGCTAACATTTGTGTATACGAAATCAGGTGAATCACACAAGGGAGGAAAAAAAGAAGTAAGATTGATGGTGCATGCAGCAAAAGGCACAAGACAGGAATGGTTAGAAGGATCTGACCCGACTCATGAGTTCTTCACCATGGATTATGGACGCGTGAAACGACGACGTCCCATCCACAACAAATCTTTCCCAAAGGCCGTCACTAGTTCTCCATGACGTAACTTTCAAATTTAGAAAGAAAACACGTAGGAATTATATTTTAATATATTATAAGAAGTTAAGTAGTTTTAAAAGAAGGAATGTGTGGAATTTTTTGTCTGAGAGCTTTGTAATGGCCGACATAAGGGGGAGCAAAACCCTATGTTTTGTGACGAACTAGGACCCTACTTTAAGGTCTTATGTATATACATTCTCTTTGTTAATTCCCTTAATCCCTTCTATATAAATAAAAGGAAAGCCAAAAAAAGGTTTTCTGCTTTTCAAATGTGGTGTCTGACTTTTGGCAATTAAGTATATGAAATTTATATATACTAAAGTATATGTTTGTGTACATGATCCATATATCACAAATATAAACGACTAACACAATTTGAGAGGTTTATTCCAAATGTTAACTAGACAAGAATACTAAGTTGTTTTACCAAACATAATAATTTCATATAGACGTTCACATGAAGCTAGTTTATGTTTATGCATGTCATACATACTTAATTCGTTGAAATGCATGCTCAAATGTTCAATCATATTTACTTATGTACTATTGTCATTATTTATACTCCGTACTTAAAAGTAGTTAAAGTTAGTTAACCGTTTTTAAGTCACTTATGTATTTTATTGATAAGTTGCTTCGATTTAATTACCAATCAAGTCTCCGATACATTGGTGTTGTAATGGTAAAAGTGCTTGTAACTTTAACAGTGTAAATTTTTTGTACTAACCTCTTGTAAGCATCCAACATTTTACATATGACACGACCTCGTTGAACTGAAACAGAGAATATTTGAAATAAATAGAAAGTAGACACATACATATAGAAGTACTTAGTTCGTGTGTTAGTATGTGTGCAACTGCATTATGCAAAAAGTAAGTCCTAGATAAGTCCCATGTAAAACTATCAAATGTAAAACATTTATAATACACGCGAGGTAAATACATTCGAACATAGACATGAGAACATATATAAACTCTCAACTCTCATATAACCTTTCCTTTTTTTTTTTTTTTTTTTTTTNTGCCTTAAGCAAATTCCGAAAGCTATAGCGTGTGTTCTCAAACAAGCATTATATTCCAAAACATACGTGCTTCAAAGTGGTCGTCGCCAAAAACTATTTGCGTAGACCTAAATTGTTGTTTTCGAATAATTAACCTCATGCTTAGCAAAAAAAAAGAATTGTACAAGTAAACGAGTACACTATTAATGGTAATGTTAAATGGTAATGCCAAATCTTTTTATTTCAGTTTAAAGACAAATATATACGTAGTACGAGTATAACTTATTCACATTGAAAACACAAAATCATGTTTTGATCGTACGACATATAAGCCTTTTTTGTTATAGTATTCAGTCAAATGGAAAACTCAAACCCCAATATTTCGATACGTGTTCTCACAAATTACAAAAACATGTTTGGTCCAACATTTCATGCATTTTTAATATTAATAGTATTAACTGATTTAAATAGTACTTCAAGTACGTGTGTTGCTTTGGAAGAAAGTGGCTTGTAGGTATTCATGATTGGCAAGGTGGTACAAGAGAAGGGTATTTACATGTTTTAATGAAAAAATCAAGTTTAAGCCCTTTTAGGCCAACTCACTAACTTTTAAGTGGATTGAGATCCTCAAAAATTTGTGTCTAATATTTTAGGTCATGTTAAAATGAGATAAATGGAATGAGATCCTCTCAAGTTGAGAGATCAACTTGACTCAAGTTAAATGATTGTGAGCCATTGGATTTGATCCAATGGTTCAAATCAAAAGAAGTTCTTTTGATTTGAGTCATTGGATCAAATCCAATGGCTCATAATGTCCCAACTTGAGTCAAGTTGATCCTCTCAACTTGAGAGGATTTCATTCCAAAGTAAATAATATAGTATATCTATAATTAAGTAAAATATGAGACTCATTAATTTACCCACACTGATCATAACATATCAACATGAGAAGGTAAAAAATAGAGGATCCCAATCCCTTTTAAGTTTAAATAATATTTAATATATCTTAAGAGAATAATGCACTTTACACTTAACTCGAATCGTATAAGATTGATAATGAAAATTCAAATACCAGTTATAAAAATAATAGGTGTCCGTGGTCCTTGATAAGTGAGTAACCCCAAACCGTACGTTATATCTCATGAGTTTTATATTGTTGAAGAGCCATGTTGGGTGAATAAAAGGTTTAGGTATGTCTCGATATGTAGTTCTGAAGTTATTTTATTATCGAATGTTTATTCTTTTAAAGGGAGTTTTGGACATACTATTTTGAGTGTTATATCTGTTGTCTTCTTATTAGTAAGCATAGAAATAATTTTGTCGATTGGTGTTAAAGCCAGGATGAGACGACCCATAGTATATATAGAGTCGTGTATTAAACGACGTGATAGGTCGAATACCAGGTACAAGGACTGAAGGTAGTCATTTGACCCAAACTTTCACTAATAAAATTGAAATGCATACGATAAACCGGGTATTAGGTGAGACGTGAAATCACAAATTCGTTATCTTGCTTCAAAGAGCCTCGTAGTATCTACGTTTGAAGTTAGTTGTGCTTCTTTCTATACAATGGTGAAACTATGAGGAGACCAAAGAGGGCTACATATGACCCTCTTTGAATTTTTAATTTTATGGTATATAAGCACTAGATTTATATGATAAACTTAACTTTTACACATAAACTAACGTTTGACCCTCCCAATTTTTAAGAGTTATGTTCTCGCTGTTGAATATGTAAAAACCTTAAACCCACAAAAGAATTACTATATATATTATATATGATCAGTAACTACGTCGTTTAAGTGCACATGGGCTGCTTCATTTTTCGTGGGCTACCATGGCCCAACACCACTGGTCCATAATCGGTTTCTTTGCCCTGCTTCATCCCCGGGATAAGTATACTATCTAGAGATTTCCACCGCCTCTCCCTGTCATTACCTCAGTGACGAACCTATCAAGATCCATAAGAGTTGCTACTGGATGATCAGGTTAGGTTCTCGATAATGAAGAAGTGGATAGTGAAGAACTTGACTAGCCGACTTCATCGGCACGATCTAGTCATGTTTAGTTGAAAAAAGTTAAAGGGTTTCAATTTTGTGGGCTTCGTTTGGTTTCAATTTTTTTTGCCGAAAGATTAGTGTGAAAATCAACAAGGTATGTATTTTATATAAAGTGTTAACTATATGTAGGCCTATACAAATGAGAGCGCGTATTTACTTTATAATTCGTTAATAAGTTTGGAGGAGAAGGTTTTGTGCAAAAGGTGCGTATTAGTTTATAATTCTATAAGTTGCCTATTAAGTTTGGAGGAAAATATTTTGGAAAAAGGTGTAAAGTTTGTTAGCGGAATATGGATGAGCGAGGGAGGTAACTCAACTGACAAGTCATTAGCAAATCAGTGTAAAAATCTCGGACTATTTAGTTTAGAATTGGGGTGTTAGTTGTTTTTATAGTGGGTAGTTAGTAGGCACCGTATGTTAGTTATTTGTGTAACTTTTATTGTAGAATAGATGATTGGTTACAGTTTGTGTATATCTTATGGAAATGATTTACCTAAGTTTAATAATGGTAGTATTAGATTGAATCAATTCTGTATGATTCGATAAGTTGCAAATTAAGTTTGGGGAAAAGATAATTAGTCGAAAATGTTTACTACCATATTTTGAAATAGTGAAAATATTTTGCAACTAAAAGCAACAGGTCTCAAGGTAATATACCTTTAGAGCTTCTTTTACGTTGTTGGTATTAGCTGTGAATGATGTTTTGGGTCTTACTGATTCTTTGGAATGTGTTGGTACAGATGTCAACGAAACATGGGAGAAGGATTCTGTGTTCCCAGATACCAGCGTGCCACGAAATCATTGAGCCACTCGGCAAAGGGAACAAGCACCAGACCAGGATCCTATGCTTCATGGTTAGCCCTTCGTTTTCAATTCGGATCAACCATATGCAACTGCACTAATTTATTCTATGTTATTATTACAGCTAAAGATGTTGAATTCACAAAGGAAAAAAAACCCTAACAAGAACAATTCATCATAGCTTTGCTTTACAAGGTACTCCAATCCTTATTTGAAAAGGTAGTGTAACTTTTACCTGTAGCATCATCTTTTGATTTAGTCTTTTTACTTCTTATGGTTAACTATAACTTTGTGCGCTGCATGGTTAGTTTCTTTATTTAGTATTCTATGCTTTACATGTATGTTCCTTTATCAAATTACATATGTTACTGATACTATACTAGCATAAGTTAGTACTCCTAAAAAAAAATACTGTTAAAAATATGAAAACCAAACAAAAAGCAATTCGCCGTAAATTACATGATTTGGATCTTTCCCCAAGTTCTTGCTGTGAACCTTCAATTTCAACGGATGTTTGCCTGAGTACTGGGACCATGCAATCTTCCTGTGAAACATACAAAAGAAACTGTTCAGTGTTGAAGAAGGGTCAATAACTGCATCGGAAAGCAATGTCACCAAGAAGATTTGTAAAAGGCGATGTAATATATCTTGCACTCATTCAGTAGATAACAAAGTCATTGGGTCTTCTTTAGTAACACAACTTTCAGAAAAGGATATGGTACCATTGCCTAACAGAAAAGATTTGGAACATACTTTTACTGCTCCATCTTTGCACGGTAAGTTCTTTTTTTACCAATTATACAAATTATATTTCTATGCCTTGCTTTTGAAGTCGCTAACATCTATGCTACTACAGAACAGCGTTCTTCTTTTACAAGTAAAGACTTTCAATACATACATAAACAGGATCCAACTACTGCTTCATTCAGACATTCATTTCAACGTAAATGATTATGACAAAGATCTTAAGCAGGTTTGTCGTTGCACAAGCTTACAGGTAAGACTCCCAGTTTAATCTTTGATATGGTCATTTGGGTTAAAACGGGTAAATATCATATCTAGGTTACCTAAGATTGGGTTTAGTGTCGAATATATTTTTATACAGTTTTTTTTTTTTTTTTTTTTTTTTTTTTTTTTTTTTTTGTCAAACTGTTCGGTATAAAACACAAGCCCGTATTCACCATTCCATGAGGTTATTGGAACAAATTTGATCACAAAGTGGGACTCATGCATAAACGAACCTTTTTTTTTTTTTTTTTTTTTTTTTTTTTTTTTGTTGCAGATTTCAATGTAAAAAAAAAGGTAAGCTTACTGAGGATACTGCAGCTGATAGACATTGGAGGAAGGATTCTTACAAAATTATTTTCCCCTTCCAAGAAAACAACCTTTTTTAAGTTCTACCTCCGGTATGTTTACCTCTAAAACTGATCCTTATTCATAGTGTAAAACAGGCATCTTTTGTAGTTGATTGTAGCCAACAAGATTAATGTGTCAAAACAATGTTAAAATTTGCAATATTGAATGTATCCTTTGCAAGTTTGTAATTGGATGAACATTGGACTTTATGGAACATGAATATAATCTGTATCAGGCCATCTTTAGGTTTTAGACTCTTTTATCTCACTTTGGCACTTGCTATGGTTTCATGTATTAAATTTTTTGGGTGAATATTGTGGTATTGTATTTGACAATACATTTTTTAAGAAGTTCATGTTCCAATACAATAAATTTTATCAACTGTGCTAACTGTAATATACTTGTGAAAATTTTTCCTAAATTTAGCGTTCACCTAAAAAGGCAAAAAGAGGGTAGTTCTGTTGCATTTCCCAAACATATAGTTTAGACCCCTACTACATGCTATTTTTGTATGTGCAGGTGATAACTGATAAGGACAAAGTCAAAGCAGTCATGATATAATTGTAGCATCGTTAGGGGGACAACACCAGTTACAAACCGACCGTTGCTATTCACTTACACTGAGACATCCGCTGATGGTTGTTGCCACTGCTGATAGAAATCTTATTGCATATAACTTGCAAAACCCTCAGGTAAACTGTTTTCTGGCCACTATAACTACATACGGAGTATATAATAATCTTGGAAGTGTTGTAAGGCTTATGGTTAGATGTGGCAACTTCTACTCATTTGCTTAGCCTCGGTAATTTCGGGTTATAGTTTATGTCTTATGATCAAACAAAATAGCTTTGAAGGAAAGATGTCACATGGGTTAAAATTCGAGCAAAGTTTAGTTACTATGCACAGACCTCTAAATTATGTTAGTTACAGAAGAATAAAATTTATGTGACAATGATCCATTTTGACCTGCACTATAAATTATCGTTTTGACCAAAATTAGTATCCCATTTTTCGCTAATACACTATATATAAAGTGAACAATTTTGCAGCAAACCATTGGTTTTCAGAACTTGAAAGACGGCGAAGGTCTGGCGTAAACAGATGGTAGTAGTCGTTTGCACACTTCTCAAGCCTCTGGGACGGGTCAATATTCTGCCACATATGCCAATGAAGGTGGACATGTTCTGGCTCCCCAAGAGAATGTCCAGATGGTGTATCAAGTGGTTAGATTGTTAGAAAATCGCTGCTCAAGCCAAGGCTGCTGCTGTTGGTGATGTCAATATAGCTTAAGTACTGATGCAAATGTTATTTTTGGATCATGATAATATTGTCTTAACATTCTGGTATTGAATAAAATTATAAAAACGAGTTCCTTTTTTTCGTTTTCCCTTTGTCGTATTAATTTAAACTTTATAAAAACGCTAACTACAATGCCCCGCCGCAACGCGGCGGACCGGGGCCCCACTCGTTTTTGCTTATTTATCATCTAATTACCATGTTAAATGATGTAAACCCCATAGGTTATTATATTTATTGAGTTACAATAATTGAAGTTACATTAGAGGATACCTAGAAATCCTAAACCCACAAACGGGCTTTGACTTATTTAGCATCTGGTACTCGGCCCTCCTACTAAACTTGATCAAGCTCCGCCAATATTTCTATAGGTTGACGATTTCAAGTGTTATTCGGTAGTGAGAAGTTACGTGAGCTTGCATTTCAAATGAGGACCTAAAAGTCGTTTCTCACATTTGATTTTTTTTTTCTAGGGGTTTTAAAATTATTCATAAGCTTCCTGCATATGAGTATAAGAAAATAAAATAAATAGAGTATTTTTCATTACAAAAACTTCAAAAGAAAAGGTTTTTGGAAAGGCTAGTGAAATCTACATCTATGTATTTACTTCATACACATAAAATTTGCTTGTATGAGACTAATGGTCTCACACTCCTCCCACTATATTTTATGTGTATAAAGTAAATATATATATATATATGTAGATATCACTAACCTTTTGGAAAACTTCCGAGACGTTTTAATTAGAAAGTGGATAATGGGGAAAGAAAGTTGTAAATTATTTTCGGAAGTTTTGATTTTTGTTTAAGCAATTTACTTAACATACAAAAGAAACTTTTAGTGCCTTGAAAGTTTTCATGCACAAATTCTTCTTAGTACAACAAACAAAAGTTTCAGAGAATTTTTACTCGCCAACCTCATTTTCCTGCGGATTTATTTTTCTTTTTATTTCGTATCAACTTCAATGACAAAATGCTTGAACTTTTTAATTCACTCAAGTATATATAACAAAATATCTTAAACTAAAGTAGTATTAAACAGTAATGACGTCTTAACTCTACCCAAATCTATTCTTAGTTGCTACTCACTACACGTTATGAAGTATGAACTATATTAACTCTACAGGTTATGAATTGTAATGACGTCTAGAAGTCTAGATGGTTATGAATTGTAATGACGTCTAGAAGTGTAGATGATTATGAATTGTAATGACGTCTAGGCTCGAGCTCGTTAATATTGAATGAAATAAAGCTCGAAAGCTCGTTAATCGCACTAGGCTCGAGCTCGTTAATTTTTTTAAGCTCGTTTAACATATGTGTAGAAAAAATATATACGAATATACTTTTAGGGCTCGTTTAGGCTCGCAAGCCTAATCGAGCTTTATATATAAAGCTCGGGCTAGAGCTCGATTATTAAACGAGCCCAAACTTAAGCTCGAGCTCGCTTAGGCTCGGATCGTTTGAGCTTTTACCGATTCGATCCTAAACTTTTCACGAGCGGCTCAGCTCATTTCCACCTTACTCACTACAGGTTATAGTTTGGTCCAACTAAATGTGGCACGCTGAAATGGGCTACTTTTATTTCCATATTGGGCTTGTTATTTTCAACCTAGCACAGACAAACCCAGTCAAATAACGAATCCCCATTCACCAACCCGGCCTTTTCCTTCTTTTATACTCCGTATATAGTTATAAAAAACTGACATGACGTCAATTTTTATTTTTTTTAGAACGGCAGTTTGTAGCTATCGCACATCATTCACATCACAAATTTATCTCATATGTTATAAGCAGGACTTGAAACCACAATCATTTGGTTGAGGAGCTACACACGTAACATGAGGTACTATTGGGAAACAAGCCATTTGGTAATATGATGTCAAATATATCTAACATAAAATTCAAGGGGAGAAAAAAAAAAGTTACGTGAGTTTGAAAAATACAGCTTGTTTACCTTGACATCAATTTGCAAATAGTAAGAGAATACTCAGAATAGTTAATGCTGTTTTTATATGTCTTCTCTTATGACCTAGATCAGTAAAACTAAAACATTTTGACCCAGAAAAATTATGTTCTTGATATTTAAGGATGATAGCGGTGGATGCACGAGATTATCAATGACCGTGGACTCATTCGAATAATGTTTAAACCTTTAGTAGTAAAAGGTTATATTACGGGTATGATTGTTGTCGTCAAAGGTCAAACTTTGACTCACATACTTGTAAATACATAAAATAATGAGACCCGACTACTCAAGATACCCTTATATTGTACGTACTACTAAACCTAGCTAGCTATATATATATAAATCTCATCTTAATTCTAGCACATAATTAAGTTATCTAACTCCATTTCATTACACGATTTAGACTCGCAATTACCCGGAAGTGCAAGACAAGCATGAGTGCAATGGTGGTGGTTGCATGGTTGTTTCGGCTACACATGAAGTCATTATGGCTCATGAATACATCAAGGGATTCAAGGCTCATAGTGCAAGAAGAAATTAAGCAAGATGGTGATGGTAACGACGGTGTAGTCGAAAGTTTCGATTGTATAGTGTGTCTTTGTGAAGTATCTAAAGGTGACCACCACAAAAATTTGCCAAACTGCAGCCATGGAGTCCAGTTCCATGCAAGGTGTATCGATTCTTGGCTAAAGAACCATTCTACGTGCCCAATGTGTCGAAGTCATGTTCCACAAACGGTTCATCAATGGCTAAATGCATGCCTTTTGGTATTTTGTCATGATGTTTTTGCTTACTGTGATTTGGTCCTAGAAAATGTTGCTATATCCATTGGTGATTGTAAGGAGTTTTGAACATGTTAGTATTTGATACATTAATGCACTTCCAAGATGAAGATGATATCGTGGATCGTCATTGCTGATACCCTAACTTGGTATATAATGTTGGCGGTTATGAGCCCAGAACAGGGTAAGATAATCAATAGCCTAACTACGTACCAATTAAGGTTACCGGATATCACTTGGAATCGTGTTATCACTTTCCAAAGTAAACTATTCGACCCTAATGCCTGGGTATCACGAATATCTACTTGGGATAAGACCAAATGTTTGTTATTGAATTAGGCACAAATCAATAACCCTTTTGCTTTCAAGTGTTTAGTTCGTATGTTCTATATGCCATGCAGTTGTGTTTGATCTCCTATTTATAGGTAAGATCCGAATAAAAACAGTTGACCCGTTATGACTTGGCTGAAGAGAGAGAAAGAACCAACCTTGAATTCTCAGGGTTGTGAGGGTTGTAGGGCTGTTTTAAGACTCCCTGTATCAAAAATTGAACTTTGGGTGAAAGGGCATTGATGCATTTTGTTGATATGCTGAGCATCAAGGCTTATAGGTTCTATGTTATTGAACTAATGATATTTCATAACTCAATAATTGAATCAAGGGATGCATCTTCTTTGATGGAATATCATCAGTCCCTTAGACCAAGTCACAGGGATTCCAAATGGACTAGATGACATTGGTGTATCAGTGTTACCGTAGAAGGTCACTGGAATGAGGTTTGTGGTTCACACCTTGAACCTTGAGCTTTCAGAAAGAGCAAAAGGGTCAGACCTCCAAATGTCATTGGACCTGCAGTTTTCACTTAATAATTCTAGTTGAAGTACAAGGAGTGAGGTCTCTGGACCAATACTCCTATTGCTCATTGTTGAGGATGACCCAAAAACATTTTTTGAAGAAGCAATGAAAGTCCCAGGATGTTTGCTTTCTGGAAAGAAGCCAATAAATGATGAAATTGATTCATCATGGGCAACAACCTGGGTGTTTGGTTGGATTACCACCAGGCAAACCCTAAGGTTGAAATGGATTTTCAAAAAGAAAATGAAAGGTAGATGGAACTTTTGAAAAAGTTCAAGGCAAGGTCTTGGTCATTCAGGGCTTTAAACAAAAAGTCAAGGGAATAGACATACTTGAATATTATGTCCTGGTGGCACGTATCAGTACATAAGATTGGCTGATTGCTTTGGCATCAATTTCACAATCTGATCTATACATCAGATGGATGTGGAAGACAGGCTTTCTTGAATCGGTGAAATTGGATGAAGGAGGTTTTACATGACCAACCTCAGGGCTTTCATCATGCTGGCAATGAACAATGGTGTTGCAAACTGATTAAGGCCCTTATATGGACTGAAACAGGCACCTAAGCAATGGACATCAAAAGATTTGATGATAGTGGTTTGGCTTAGGTGTTAGTTCTTAACCAAGCTGACAAATGGTGTATATAGCAAATTTATGATCTGTAACAAGGAGTCATTCATTTGCTTACTATTGTTGGGATGACATGTTCGATTTTTGGAACTGGACAAAATCAAGTTGACCTTTAGACCAAAGGAATTTCTTGTCATCAACAGGTTCTCCATGAAGGACATGGGGGAGGCCTTGATTTACTCCTTGGATATAAGGATTAACAATGAAAGCAATGGTATATCAACTTTCTCAGTCTCCTACATTGAGAAGGGTACTGAAGAAATTTTAATTTGCTTTTTGATTGTACTAGTGAAGTACTCCTATGGATACAACTGAGAAGCTGCATTGCTAATACTGGCCAAAGCTCGTATCTCAACTTGATTATTCTAGGTAATGTTTTCCTGATGTATGCCAGAACATGACAAGGCCTGCTACTTGCTTTTGCAAGTGGAAATTGAGCAGGTATACAGTAATCCTAGTTTGCTCAACACTGGAAGCAATTCAGAGGGTACTTGAGTAATTTTGAAGAGATACTATGGATTATAGTCTCTCAATATACGGTATCCATCAGGTGGCAGGTTACACTTGATGCAGTTGGTTCATAACACTGAAGACAATTCGTCTACCAGTGGCTGAGGTACTTCCTACTTGTGGAGTGCAATTCTTGGCATCCAGAAGCAAACTTTGTTCATTACCAGTTCAACAATGGAAATCTGGGAATTTGTGGCTTTAGTGCAGCTGCTGGGTAAAGACAGCTTGAATGGTTGAAAAAACTTGCCTTCTTGAGTTCCATTGTGGCCTAAAAACCTATGGCACCCATTCTTATCAGGTGTGATTAGTGTGCTTACATTGGCTAAAGGGCTTATTAAAGCCAAATGTACATTGGTAGTCTAGACACTTTAAGGTGTCAGGCATTAGGCATGATTCGTGAAGCTCATCATGAAATGGGGTGGATATCTATAGGTTTGTAAGATCTCAAGCAAGAACTTAGCTGATCACTTGAGAAGAGTTTGCTAGAGACTTGGTTTTAAGTCTGCTAAAGGGCATTGGGGTTTAAAGTCCAACTTAGTACTGAGTGCTAGGGAACCAACTCCCTCCTAAGAACTTGGGGAGTTGAGTTCAATGTAGGAAAGCTGAAACATTTCAGTTGTACTTGGAGCAACTGTTTACTACAATCATCAAGGTTGTGCTCAGACTGCTGAAAAGGAGGATGAAGTCTTTCTTTTCTCAAGGTTAAACTTTCTTTGAAAATAAGTGCTAAGCTCAGGGAGCATGAATAAAAGAGCGAACACCACCTATGGTAAATGTTTGAAATTTTTGCCGCTTAGGGGAAGCTATTGGACTTTAGCTTTTTCAACAAACATTTATGAAATGGATATTGAGACACATTGGCTATGTATAGTGTCAGGAGGTTTAAGTGTTTGAAAATGTATGTGTATTTTATCTCTCAGGTATTCAAATGGGTTGAAGGGTTCAATCTTTTGAGACACCCTGATTCTCGATATTGAACGTGTAATGTACTAAGATGGAAATTCAATCCTCAGGGATAATTTTCGTTTTATGCATATGTTTTGTTTAATGTTTGTTTTTTTCATTGCAAAGGTAGTAGAACTAAAATTTGGGGAAGATTGTTGCAAAATTAGTGCACTTGAGGGATCCAGTTTAAACTCTTGTAATGGTCAGGAGGTACGGGGAGTGTACGCCATAGGTCCCTTGAACAACCCTGTCTCAGATAGTGGTTAAGTGTTTTATTCAAGTGTGTGTAAATTTTCAGGGTTCACTCTCTCAGTGATGTGTACTCTGGACTGAAATGAATATTATCAGGATGATGAGTTCAGCTCAGGCTGAAAGGATCTCATCAGGCAGCAAACCACTTCAGGGGACTAGCTCATCAGTGAGTTTGATATAACTCATTGGACTGAATTTCAAAACTTGGATTGTAACGTTTTTTTGAACCATTCAAGTTGGCAGTTTAACTGCATTAATGCACGTTAATTTGGTCGCGTAACTAATACCTATCATTATGGAGGTTAATTATGAGCGATTAATGGGCCGTTAATCACTCATAATTTCCATTGATAGGGTTGAGT